>PXIH01S0068616.1:0-10486 GCA_003024985.2 Euperipatoides rowelli
CAATGTCAAGCTAATGCTCTAAAAATAAGTATAATTACAATTAATTTCTTTTTCAAACTATCTTAGGCTACTACCTGTATATACGAACGTAAATTAATTCAAACAAACTAGTAATTAGCAATATTACAAAATATATGTTTAAGTTTAGACAAATATATTTTTATATTTAATTAATTTAAAAAAATTATATCTAATAATTAAGGAATTAGTGCACCTTATTTTTGGCATCCCTGCCTCATCTGTGCTCGGTAGTTTTACCTTTTTGCTTATCGTTATATATCTCTTCAGTATCATGTTGCCTTCTACAACATCTTTCTGCATCTTTTTATTTATTTTCTTTACTTGTATCTCATAAACCGTGTGTTTGTGCATGATGTTAATTTTGTTAACGACTATTTGGGTTAGAAGTTCTATATATTTAGGAATGAATTTAACTAACTATCCTATTTCTATGAGAATTGTTTTCCAAAAAATCTACCCTTTCTAACACATTTTTTTTCATAATAATGGTATTAATGTCTTTAATAATCCACTTTTAAGTAGTTGAACCATTATAATGTAAAATTAACAACTTTCAAATTTGGACAATCACATTTTTTTTAAATTTAATAAATTGGTCCGAGCTGCAGACCAATTTATTAATTGGTTTGTGTGTTGTACTATAGTACAACACACAAACATACAGTATACTCACAATAAAGCATTTTTTCCCTCATAAATTTATTAATTTTTTACACATATAATTATTTAAATTTACTAGAAAGACAATAAAATAAATAATATTAAAACATTTACTGTAATTATGTTAACTACTTTAACACATAGTATATAATAGCTTGTTGATTTTGGTGAGAATATTATTTTGAACACAACAATGTTAACAAGTGTATTGTTAAACAGAAATGTTTTAATATACTATAATGTGAGGATACATGCTTTATTATTTCCATGAGACTAAAGCCCTATTGAGTATATATACTGTATATTTTATATTAAAGAATTAAATTATTTAGCGGCAATATATAACAAAATAACTGAGCTGCATACCTGTTGAGTTCCTGATAAATCTTCCTTTAAACCAGTTAATGTCTGATATAATATCTGTAGAATAAACATGCAAGAAACAATATTAGGTCTAAATGTTGATATTCATTGTCAATTATACCTAGTATACAATAAATAGATGAGATTGTCAATAGATGTTCACCACCTTCTTGGGAAAATATTTTAAATATTTACTTTAAAATTAAAAAATAAAACAACACACATTTCTCTTTAAGGTGATGCAGAAATAAAATGCTCAATCACTCATAACCAGAAACTTTTTTTTTTACGCTTTGAGATTTTACTACAAAATGAAAGCAAATTATGGTGCATGATTAAGTTAGATTTTTCCTCATATGGAAAATAATTTGTGCCAAGATTCACTGAGAATTTCAACCCATCAACCCATTAATAAACTGAACTCTGTGGCACCTACACAAATTTCCAATTAGTTTTTTTTTTTTTTTACAAGAGAACTTTATGACTTTCCTGTTCTTGCAATAGGAAGCTTTTTCATCAGGAGTAAGTTCATTGCTACTCCAATCAAACATTATTGTGGCACTAAAACTATCGTCTTGCCATAGGATAACATTTCAGGTAAAGCAAATCTAATTTTTTGGTTGAAGTATTTAGTCTTAGAATTGTATTTAATCATGACATGTACCCAAAATAATCCTTTGCACCACTACCCTATGCTTTGTAGTAGTGTGGATGTTCGGTGTTGTGAGATGAGTGACATTTCTGAGATGCATGTTTATTACTTTCCTTTACTTCCATTCTGGATCTGTCCTAATTCAATCTTTAATTGCAGATCAATGTGCCTTGCTACACATTACAGCAATACTCCAAAATGGGTCTAATGAAGATAGACTGACCTCATAGTCTCATACTAAGTTTTCTCAATCTACAGTATATACTATATGTATAATCTGGGATTAGCTTTAGAGATGAAGAATGTGTCTGCCCTGCGTTTAGGCTTTTGAAAGCAAAAAAAAAAAAAAATTTTTTTTTCTTCTCTTATTAACTTTAAACATGTTGATATAATAATATCAATTGTAAAGAATTTATGCTATACCTGATACTCTAAATGAACTGAATTTTTTAATATTTTTGAATAGGTGTAATCCTTAAATTGTCAATCTTTTTTTAAAATTAAACCCTTCTTTATGACTTTGAAAGAAAAACAAACAAACATGCTTTTTCTTCTCTTAACCAGTCAGTGTTGGATGATGTGGATTTAAGATTTTGATCCAAATTCTTGAAAGATGCCTACATATACAGTATACTACGAGAAGCATTAAAATCTGCTTTTTTTCTTCAAATTTATTAACAATTAAGTTAATAATTGTTCAATTATAATGTATTTTAAGTAAATATTAATATTTCAGGTGTTTAAGAAATAATCTTAGAAATGCATTACCGACAGCTGTAAATGTTTTTTTTTCTTATTAAAAAAATAAATAAATAAATTATTAGGTCGATTCAGAATATCTAAACATTTATTTAGCTTTAAATATACAATAAGAAAATATTATTTATTGAGTAATGATGATAAAGAAAATTGAAATGTGTCATTCTGTAATCTCTCATTCCCCCGCCCCCACCTACCCTATATACCAATATATTAGCATCTGTAATACAACACTTTGAGATAGAATTAAATTAACCAAATGATTTAATTTTCTTTACGTAAATTTAAATATAACCCTTTTTTATGCATTGTCTATAAGTAATCTACTTTTTTATATCTAAAAATTAAAATAAATCACATTTTAATTACAGATTAATTATATTTCTAAACATTTATAAGTTTATAAATTTCCATTAATATTAAAGGTCAAATGTAACAGATTTTTTTAATTTTTTTTAATTATTGATTTTTAAAGATTTTTACTAAAAAAAAATTTCATAAAAAAAAAAAAATTAAAAACAAAAAAGTTATTTACAATCAATTTTTAAAATAATTGTCTTTAGCTCCTCCCTCTTTTTAGAGAAAAAACAAAATGTGTAAAACATTCAAATAGTGCTGATAATTGAGAATATATCTCACCATGGTGAGTGGAGAAGAAAGGGTTAACTTTTATTAATACCAGCCTTGATGAAATTCTATCTAAAAGTGATCGCATACATAGGGTTCGTATCCGTCCCATTTTTTATGATAATGTTCCTTAATTGGCTCCTCTGTCCCGGTGTCCCAACAAGGCCTATTGGGACACCTTTATGTCCCTTATTTCCATATTTTACCCCTTTTTTAAAAAAAAATAATAATAAAGAATGAATTTCTGTAACTTAATCTGAAAATCATGAGTCTTCATTATAAGTTTCTATAATGCGATCGGGGGTGTGGCCAATCAACAAAACAAGCATTAAAAATCATACTTAATTTATTAACATATTATAGTAAGTTAATATTTTTTTAAACATAATGAATATAAAACTTATTTAATAAATACTGTATATAGAAATAGATATATTCAAATATACATTGTTCTTTCTCAATTTCTATTCAATCTATAGTTTAGCCAAATGATTACCGTTAGTTTTTTTTTTTTTTGCAAAGAGGCCGTAAACACAATTTATTGTTCAAATTTAATTACATGAATTACAGAAACAAAATTAATTAACAATACAAGCTAAAATTATACAGAAGTAAATAATACAATAAAAATACATTAATTCACAATTATTTACCACTAGATTCATTGTCCCAAGATGTCTAAGAATTACTTTTTAAATAGGCTGTCAAAATTATAAAAACTTTAAAGCTTCAAATTTAATAAATAGCTGATTTGGGTTGAAATTATATTTTTCATTAAAACACAGTATTTATAAATGCACAGTATATGAGTCCTATGACAAAAAACCTGAGCAAAGGTTTTAATTTTAAATATATCCCCCTCTTCCCCCGTTGAAGAGATGTCCTGTTTTTGGGTTTTGGATTTACAGTATATGAACCCTACACATACAGTATTAAAGAGAACTGAAATGTGATGGATAATAAAGAATTTAATGTGGGATCCTCTGCAAATTATAATATTAAGACACAAAAAGAAAAATGACTCATTTATTTAAAACTCTAAAACAAGTAAAGGATAGAAAACCACTATACAGTAAATATGATTTAATAAACATATACTGTACACATGCACAAAGCCAAAAAAAAAAAAAAAACCCCAAGTGGCCAAATGAATAGAACAAGATGTGCTTGTAAATACCTTTATCCTGGTACTCTAAATACTTGGCAAAAAAACTGATTTTTCTTTACCCTTAACCATTAATCATTCTATTTATTATTAGCTTTTTACAACTTTTGTAAGGCTTGATTTTATTGACTGTAGTGAGTGGGTTTTTAATAGCAATTCTTTTCAATTTACTCCACTAGAGGGCACTTAATTTTATTTTTCAAAAGAAATACATGGTTCTCTCTAAAAAAATATTTATAAAAGAATTTCAACATTGTATTTTTTTTTTAAAAAATATTTTGATAACAATTCAACATCTATGGTACTAAATATGGGTTGGGAGTAATAAATGTAATAGTCATATAAAATTTGTACAATTTTATTCAGAAATAACCAAAAATTTAAAAATTCTAAAATAGGAAATAACATTTTCAAACCATTTTGAGTGTTTTCTTAACCGTCTTCCCTTAAAAATTATGAAAGTAGCAAGATTACAATTCCTATTAAGATTTGTATCAATAAAATTGCTATAATAGTTGTGTAAAATATAATGTAAAAAATACTTTATAAATAATTTTTGTTGACAATCTTTATATTTATATTATGTGATCTTCTGATTTTGACATGAGACAAGACAGGGGAATGTTTAACATTATTATACTTAAAAATCATTATTTACCATTTTTAATAAATGCTTCAAAAAGGCATTTATTAAAAATGGTAAGCGGTGCAATACAACATACAGTAAACGTACAAAAACTTTATTTTAAAAATATAGATGCAACAAAATACCTGGGATGTATCGCCTTCTTTGGCATTTATAAAATCTTGTTCAAAATCAATTACATCTTCCAAACGATGAGGTATATATGCATTTTTAAAAACCTAAAAATAAAATAAATAAAAAAATAATAAATTTTAAATGGTTGAAAATAAACAGCAGGTTTTAAACAATTAATTATTTGTATTTTTTCCTACATTCACCAATATTATCAGATATTAATTAAACTTTTAACCTTAAATTAAAATTATTTGTATAAATATTAATACTGTATTTTAAAATAAACAAAATAGTATATAAAAGCTAAATAAATGTAATGTTTGGACTTTTACAATAATAGCCCAAATAAGGCAAAATGAAGCAAGGTTATAGATTTTCAATAAACAAAAGAATCTCTTCTCGAAAAATAATTATTTTGGTATTGATTACATTATGTTTGGAGCTAACACATCTACTGTAGGTAAGGTAACAGAGCCAATATAAGGATTCATAAATACCGACTTTATTAACCATGGGCACCAAATATAATAATGGCAACCTACGACAACCATACAGTATATACCAAAGAATAAAAGAGGGATCTCACTTCCCTATAAGGTAATTAATGGTGCTGCAAGCCATCCTAATGTACATAAACACTAGATCTCCCCCCCCCCTGAGGAAATTTGATTCCACTCAGAACCCTAATATACAGTATTTTTTTCACCAGTTTAATCATTGTGAGATTGTAAGGTTGGCAGCTATGCAATACAGGAAAATGCCACATACAATTACAGAGAAAACCCCTAACATTTCAAAATGTTCAAGAGAAGTACATGGTCCTAAACATACTTAATTAAACATACTTAATTAAACCTGAAGGTGATATGAAGGAACTTCACGGAAAAAAAAATTACAGTTAAAGTAAGGAGTCACAGTTGTGTATCATTTTGAGTGGAAATGGAAATTAAGTGGAGTTAAGGTACAATTGGGCACAGTCGAATTTGAGCCAAGGTGAACCTGCATTGGAGGAAAATTACCAGTGTACTGAAATGCCTGATGGAGCATAAACCTGTACGATGCTCGAGTAGAATACGGGTTATAGACTCGAAGATCTTGGTGTTCTCTGCTCAAATCGAACACTGCTTGACTTTTTATACCCCTTTAGTTGCTAGAGGTGATTTTCGAGTGTTGACTAAAATTTGATAGGTCTCCAAGTCAGCAACTCTTGTTATTATTGTATATAGATGATGATGATGACATAGTAGAGCGCCTTCAGGTGAGAAGAGCAGTAACTAGGATTCTGAAACTTTTCTCTTCTATCTGAGTTGGTAACCATAGAAATTTAACTTTAATTTAATGTTTATGATTTATTTAAGTAGCTTCAACTGATTTAATTCATTTAATTTGTCAAAATTTATAATTCTGGATCTTTCTTTGTTTCTTTATAGGCTGGCTTGCTGAAGTTCCACCAAGTTAACAGGAGAAGGGATGAGAGGGGGGAGATTGGGTCCCACCTGAGAAAAAGATGGTAGTAAAGATGGAAGATACAAGAATTGCCAAAAAGTTCAAGAAATACAATAATTTAGAATATACAGTATTGTCAAGCAAAGTATAAATTCTAGGAATAAATCCAAAGGATTTGTTCTATGATTTACTAAATTTATTTAGTAAATGACAAATATGTGAATCATATTCATATTTACCAAAGAATCTTTAATCAATTCCCACATTTATTTCTGTCTCGTATAAGGGGCTGGTCTGCAAATCAAAGCCAATGGCTGCAGCAGCATCAAAAGCAGTTTTTACTATATTATCTTCATCAGTCAATTCCACTCTTAAATCCGACATATTATCTCAGTTGCAAATCTCGTTAGGTTGTTCAATTTAATCATAAATTACCTTTGGAATCCCTTCCTCAGATCCCATGAACACTACATCCGTGGTGTTCTCTGACTCTTCAGTAATAGTTTCGCTCTCCATAATATTGCATTCGAAGTTCGTATTTTCACTTTGAGGTTTCTCTGTATTAATTTTGTATCTACAGTATCTTTTATTTCACAAGGTTTTTCTGTGTTAGTATAATAGTAATTTACAGTTTCCTTTGAATTATTCGTATTTATTTCATATTTTCCATGAGCCTTGTAACACCATGTCATGGCTTGTGTAAATTTCACATGTCATTGAATCCTTTCTCCATTACAATTTCCAGAGATATATTATCGATAGCTCCTGGACCAATTTCAACATCTTCTATAGGTACTTTACATATTTTATTTCCTTCAGTTATACAGGGTATATATGCTTTCACGTATTCTGTATTATTCCTTTTGTATTTCATATTCATTAAAAGTTGCTCCTCATTGATGCATTGGTGATTTATTGTTCTCATCTCCATTATCCATGTCATGATTACGATAATATACTGTATATGATGTTTAAAGTACAAAATTTTTAATAACGCTGTTCGGAGCTTACGTTATGAAAGGTTCAGTCTTATCCTCTCTTGATTTTGAGACACTGGAACAATCTATTTGAATCGGTTCTTTGGCAAAACATCCAATCTAGAAAACAACAAGTATATATTCCAAGTAGCATATAAAATTGATGTACAGTATAACATACAATCAACTAAATGATGAATTAAATAACGGTTAATTACGATAATGCTTTACAAACAATCAGCCATGCAACCAACAAGATGGCGATCAGGTTTACAACACAAGCCAGACCAGAATGCCACTCAACTGGCAAGCTTACATACGCACTGTGTTAAAGTAAGGCTAATTCCTGAACCTGTCATACATTGTAAGTTAAGGTAAATATAATAATAGGTAGGACTACTTCCTGACCCAGTCATATACTAATTAATAACTATAACATAACAGTATCTAGTCAAAATGGTAACATTCAAGATATAAAATTAAGATTAATATAGAAATAAAATTAAGTACAATTAAGTATACCTAGGATAAATAACTTAAATATCTAATTATAATTTACTATTGATTTATATACTGTACATAAACCAGAATCAAGTTAACATAGTGTTCTGAATAGGACTATATTCCATGCAGGTTAACAATTTCCTGTGTATTATGAACTCACTATTTACAATAGAATATATTAACCAAAGTAGCCTTTACAGTATATACTGTACAAAATCATCTTAATTCCAATAGTCTGATCAAACACGGATTGTAAACAATGCTTACAGCAAATGATTCCTCTTGCACATGCAAATTAATGGTAATTTATTTCTGTAATTTTATTTTTCATGCGTGCACGTTCTTTGTTATTTAATAACATAGCACACGTCTCAAAGTCTCGCTCATTTTGGAAAGATCACTCTCATTGCAGCGAGTTGTCTTGTATAGTTTATGTGGCTGGACTGATGATTGTCATTCCTAAGGAGTGTGTACCGCCCTGCTGGTACTAGAGACAACATTGTTAGTTTGGGGCTTGCGAGTCATTTTGTATGCTCAGCAAGCTTCTGATTTTGTATAAATCCTGTATGAAATACCAACCTGGAGATCAAACTATTACAGTGTAGACTTCTCTTTCCTCCTCCTTAATGTGGTTCCCCTGGAGCTTATCAGCAGCAGCCCAGACATCATTACCCCAGGCAGATTATAAAAATGAATGATTCGCTACAATATACTGTAAAATGTACATATTGTATACTATACTGCACATAAACATCTATATAAGCCCACAAACACATACTGTATATCTCCTGTTTACTCTACACTAGTCTTGAATGAACACTTATCTCAAATGTTGAAATGTTATGACAAAATAAGCTAAAGCAATAAAAAATATAAAGTATTCTTAATTTAAAGCTAACCTTTGAACAAATTCAGAAATATTCATAAAAAGTATTTTATAATTTTTTTTTTAAATGTATGAAAATAACTGAAAACTTTATGAAGTTTTTTTTTTAAAATAGGAGTCGATATATTTGAAAACAAAAAAACACCCTGATTTTGACCTAATAATCTATTAGCAATTCTGGCTAATGACATAACATTAATTCTAAAAGCCAAATGCTAAGTGATACCGATTTGGTGATGTAAAAGTTAATTGCTAACTTCTTATCAAGTTTTCTCATTGGTATTTTTTTTCTAAATCCAGATGGAAAAACATATACTGTAGTAAATAATGCTCATACAAACACGGTATATATTTTAAATTATAAGATAAAGCTCAAATTTCAATTTTTTTTTTTTAAATAATAAAATGAATGAATGACTAAGCTATTGACATGCATATACTGTAACTCTAACCTCTTCATCTATTTTTTCCTGTTCACTCCATTCATGATCGGAACGATTGGCAGCAATTTCTTGTGCTTTTTGAAGATAAACATCAATGTTGTTTTTATTTATATTACGATCAGTTATAAAATCAAAAAGTTCTCGAACAGTCATTACACAAACATTTTTCCTTTTAAAATAATCTGAAAAAAAAATTAAATGAAGTGAATAATATAAAATATATAATGTAATTACTTTGTAAGATTTAATTTTAATCTATTGATCTCTTTAAACTACTGTATTTCAAATACTTCTCACCTGTGATATTAGTAATATCTTTTCTTAAAAACTCTAATGAATGGGGATGATCATGTTCAACTGACTGAGACACATCAATCACATAAGCCTTTCCATTATGATATCTTTAAATAAAAATATGGTTTATTTAGTTTCACCTATTGTAAGAACTATAATGTTATAATTACAGTAACTACACAAATATGATTCAAACTTTCTAGGTGATATAAAATTCTATAATTAAAAAAAAAAGAAAATATTTACAAAAGATTAAATTCACTCAAGTCTGCATGAACGAGTTTGCATTCCCAAAACATCGTTCTCATAAGGAGGACACACTGTAAATAAAGTTCTCGAGCCATGGATTCTGTTAAATCTACATCTTTTAGTTTAGGAGCAGGCCTATAATAAGAAAGGAAAAACAAGTTATTTTTATCTGGATAAATGTGTCATAGACTAGTTCGATCTTTGCACTAATTTATTGGCAGTAGGCTATCTTGATAATATACCATGTTCACTTTGGGACATTATTCTACTTCAAGATAGTCTACCAATTTTGAATAATTAATTTTTAATGCACTTAATCTAAAATCAGCAACCCTTTTAATATACATCTCTTATTAACAAGTATTGAACTAAGCCGCACACAGAAAGCTGGTGCTCGAGTCACCCACAATCCGCCACTGCCCAGGAGAATGCTCACGATCCGAAGAGATGCAACTTAAAAATGATAAAGGGGACATCACAGATATTTAAGACTCCTAAATGTATGTGTAATCGATAAAATATCTGTAATGTCATAAAAACAATCAGCTTACTTATTTTGTTAAAAGAAGTCAATAACTTAGTAAAGACATTATTAACTCTTTCACTAATATCCGCGCAAACTTGCGCGCATTTTTGTGTAATTTTAGCAAAATCAATTTATATGTACACCCCCCTAAATA
>PXIH01S0068684.1:2213-14110 GCA_003024985.2 Euperipatoides rowelli
AAAATACCCTGTATTTGTGTTATTTTTTTTTTTTTAAATTACTTACAATCACTGCTAGTAAATTTCATGCTATTTGTATTCTTATAGAATACATACTGCACAAGAGCATTTATTTGAAGTATGGTGTGAAATATGCTTTCAATGCAGATACATTTTCATAGTTATAATTTAATCTTACTTAAATCGGCAACAATGCTGAACAATGTCAATTAACTATTTTATTATGGTCTAGCTGTTCACCATTTTTCTATTCAGGTCGATCTGCTGTGCTGTTTATTTATAAAATATTAAAAAAAAATATGCCTATGATTATGTGAAACTATTGAAGCTAAATGTGATGATGAAACATGGAATGATGACAAATGTACTGTACTGTATATTTAAATATGGAGGATACATTACGTAATACCTGCAAATCTAACAATACAATAATCCTAAAGTGGCAACTTGTTATTGATGTTAATAAAAATTTGGGTTCTTTACATTAATACAATATAGACAAAAAAAGTGGCTTTTCCAAAACATAGTGTAAATATTCACAAAAACATTTAGTGTCATGACAGGGTGTCTGTAATTGGGACAATTTACTTTAATTCAAGACCGTCATGCCAGCATCTAGACACACGGGATTCCTAAATTAATGTAATTTCAAGATGTTCACAGGAATGGCTCTTCATAAGTGTGTGTGTTTATTTCTAAAAAGAGCCAGCAATTTTACATATACTGTAGATCAAATAATGTTTTGTAATTAAAATAATTTTTAATCTTAGATATAGTAAAAAAAAATACTTAAAAACAATTTTTAATTTTCACTGACATTATTGTGCATTCTGAATAGTAAATTATTTTTCTTCATTATTATATTATAGAGGTTGTTATGGCAGCTTTTGCTTGGGTATCTTCTTGTTTAACCAATATTAGAATATAAGGCTATATTTTGGATTATTTCAAGCTCTAGGACAAGTAAAAATAATCACTGGAAATGGATTTTTTTTGATGATTTCAAATTATAAATGGGAAAAAATGAACACTTAATTCTTTTATTATTATATAAGCTAAATAAGATAAATTTTCAGACAATTTGATGAATGATTCCACTTGCAAATTTCAAATCTGTATTAAATTTCAGTTTTATATATGAATATGGTTATTCTATTACAACTTTTGATAAGTTACAAGGATTCTGAAAATGGTATTTTTTTTTTTTTTTAATTAATTGTTTAGTTAAAGGATCAATATATTTTTAAATACAATTGAATGATTTTTATTTTAAATACCAGTATCTATAAAACATGCAAATATATTAAGAGAAAAAAAAATACATTTAGAATACTGTCTCTTTAAATAGCTAACCATAACTTTAACAAATAAAAAAATTCAGAATGAATAACCAGCTTACTTACTCTAAGACCACTTTCAGATTTTATATCCATTATCGCTAATACAGTTTCATATAAAATAGCATTTCCTACATTTTTACTTGTTTCCGTATTTGTAGCCACCTGAAAAAAAAATTTTTTTTTAATAAAAAAAGGTTCCAGAAAAAATTATTTTCCATTTTTACAAGCACAGTAAATAATGAAAGCAGCTCTAAATAATTAAAGAGAACTAATAGATCTGTTACTCAAAATATATAGAAGTTAGTTACAGTGTATTATTTTTTAATGTAATTGCTATAACATTAAAATATTCTACTGCTTCAATGTATCAAGGTTGATCTAATAAAGGTAAACAAATTTGTGCAAAATTACAAAATTCTGCATACCTACTGTATTTGTTTCCTTGGTTTGAAAGTTTATATGAAAGCTTTATATATTTTTTTTCTTTTAATGGAGCTTGAAATTAGGAAAGTTCAAATGTGTTTACCTTGCTAGCCAGTNAACTGCCATTAACCGATGTTAAAGTCCCTCAAGCTTACTAGCTAATATCAGTTTAAATTTTAAAAAATATACAGTATATACAGTAGTTAAAATAGGTATAAATTTAGCTCTTTTATTCATAGTCTTTGTTTTAATATTAAAAATGATTAGTAGTCTGGTAAATTATGGTATTCTATGCATATATGAGAAAATGTTTTCTTCTTTATGTGCAGATACCTTGTCTTCTCAGTATGTATTTAGTTATTCCTATATCCCAGGATGAGCATTGCATTTCCCAATACTTAATTTTATGATTCTCCAGCATATTTAATTTTTTTTAATGTTGTATAAATATTCTTTTATTATTAGGACATTGAAAATGGTTGTGTTTCCATGACTAGTTCGAAAATATATTGCCTGGCGATTGGTGAATAGCATTTTAATTATACAGTACATACTGTATTTTTTTTTAAAAAAAAGTATGTTCCTAAACAAAACCATTGACTAATATGATTTTTTTTTTAAATTAAAAAAAAAAAAAAAAAAAACTTAAATTTATGATTATTTTAAAATCATTGTAGTCAATTGATTTAGTAACAGCTATGGAGAAGAAAAAAAACTAGTCTAATTATCTAGTCATATAATTCACTCATATAGAGCAAAAACATTTTTTTTATAAGCTTTAATATGATGAATCTTCAAGTTGTCAGTGAAATTATTGCAAACAAAACAAAGAAGGTATTAGATCATTAAAATATACTGTAGTTTTAAAATCTGTTAGATAATTTGCATGATAAAAATGTACAGTACATACCTGAGCTAAAATATCATTCATGGCTTCACTTGCTTCTGTATCATTTCTTCCTAATATTCTTAATAACCGTAATATTTTAACCTAAAGTATAAAAAGTTATTTTATTCAATTTTTGATTTTTTAAAAAGTAATATACAGTAAATTGAATATCCTTAACAACTAGAAAAATAATTATTCTGAATTGCGTGGAAGAGTTGTTAATATTAGGTTTTCAATTTTTTTTAGCATATTCTTAAAATGAAAGGCTATTGCAATCATACTCCNGTGCATTTTGAGCGCAATAAATCCATTAGTCGCAAACACAATTGACCATCTTGATTCAATCAATTAATTTCACAAAAACCATATAGAAATCAGCAAACGTCTATCTACCCAACGAGTAACAAACAAGTCGTCAATCTTCGTAAATGATTTATTTAAAAATTGTTAAACAAAAAAAACAATAATTAGAACATTTAAAACATTCACCATCTGTTCTATATGAGCATCAACAAATCTACCATTTTCAATCCTTGAGGTGACAAATTAATATGTTATTAAAAATTAATTTAAAATTGGAATATATACAATTAGTTTCACTAACGGATAGAGGAATATCAAGTCCAGCCCTCTGAAAAGGTCAAACAAATCTACTATCTTGAATAAATATGGTGCCAATTTATGTAAAAAAAATCAGAACTTTTGAAATTCTTAATTGATTTTGGCTTTAACTAATTAAAACGAATTGGCAGATACCAAAGAAGAATTATCTTGTTGGCCACCTAGGTTGCTATCTTCAATTAATATAAAAGTCAAATGACACTTTTAAAAATTTATAAATCCCATAATTCTAATATTTTGATCAACTCTGAAGCAAACAAACAAAAAATGTAAAATATGAAAAGGCTAATTCAGGTGCTCTACAACTGTTCATCCTGAATACAATTTTTCATTCTGTATCCAAAAGTAAATCTAGAAAATTTCTTAAATCATGCCAAAATCTAGTTAAAAACATTTCATTATATGTTACTGATTCATCAGTTTGTAGAGGTGTAGACCTTATGTGTGTATGTGGTCGGGTTCTATTTTATTGTTTGGTGCATATAGCAAAAGAAAGATAAATAGAATAAAACAATTTCCCTTCAAAAGTAAAGTTGATAGATAATATTACTATCCTTAGTAATATTATCTATCATCATTATTAGCATGATATAAAGATAGCATATTTGCAATTAGCCCATTAACTTACAAATATTGAAATTACAAAATTACTTAAATTTTAGCTTAACCNTACATCGGGCTCAACTGATCTGGCAGATACAGGCATTATTTTTTTGACAAATTGCAGCTTTATTTTAGTAAATAGAAACCATGACATGATCTTCTCTTTCGATAGATATAAAAATGTTTATGAATGAAAGTCCCCAAGGTCATGGAGATCAATTTTGATAGATTCATTGCGCCAATTGATGCCACAGTTTTTTTTTCTCCTATTAGACTTTATATATTCATTTCAAAATATTTTTCTTACAACAACATTTGGTAGGCCTATATAAAAAAGTGCCAACAATTATCATTATTGTACTAAACTATACTTTGTAACTATCATTTTTTTTTTGACGTTTTTTTCTTAAAAAAAAATATTTGCTTACGGTACATAATAAAATAATATTTATAAAGTTATTAAATATCTTTTTATCATAAATAATGATAAAAAATATAATTTGAGTCCATTAGATTAAGTAATTAAAAATGGTATGTCAGATGCACTGCATTGCCCAACCATGCAACTTTTCATATTGCGCCTGACGTAGGGTTAATCATTAAATGTCAAATTATGAGCTTGTATTTATGTACATAATTACAGTTTATAATACCCATCTTTGGAAGTACGATACTTAACAAAACACCTGCAGAATACTATAAAGACTAAAAAAAAAAAATCCTGCCAATTGCTTGAGTAAAAATAATGCGAGAGAGATATCAAAGATGTATTGAATTAAGCTAATACAAAAAGGCTGAAACTGAAAAAAAAAAAATTTCAAGGAACCAAAAAGACAAAAAAAAAATTTCAAGGAACCAGAAAGACAAAAAAAAAATGCACAACTTGAGCTACAGGAAAGTTCTAGTAAATAGTTGGAGCCTTTTAAACACTAGGAAATAAATATAGAATCGTTTTTTTTTTTTTTTAAGGTTTATCTTCGCAAAAAAATATTAACTCTGCACCATGCATTTTTTTGTCAATTATAATTAAAGGCAGTATTTAAAAAAAAGCAGCTTATTCAATTTTAATTTATTTAGTAATAAATATTTTATACTATTATAGAAGGATATTGGTTAGAAAAAATTTGATATAATAAAGCTTACCCTAAAATAAATAATGCACGTATTGATAAATTTTAAAATGGGGTAAATAAATTTCAATTTTTTTTTTTCCTTCTTTTAACAGTACAGACCAGCGTTTCCCAAACTTTTTCAAGTAAGGCCTTGGTGTTTGTAAATTTCTCTTCCACTGCCCATATATCTATGAATCCAAAAGTTGATAAGGATTTTTATTTGGCTTTCAAACATTTTATTTAACTTTTTTTTTAATATATATTATAGCGAATGGCCGGAATAATTAAATTATCAGTTTAGTTTTGTTTTGTAAATATTCTGTTAGTTTTTAAATTATGTCATTTATTTGCATTATTATTTTATTCGTTAGTTGTGCATTTGGGAATTCTTGGCTTAGTTCATGAAGTAATTACTTGAAGTAATAAGTGCGTCATGAACTATGCTAATTTCCCAGATGCATGACTAATGCTAATTAGTTCTAATTATTCAGATGGTGCAATTTCAATACGCAACTGTAAATCATTATAAAATCTAACTTTTGGGAGTTATATTTGTCTTTATCTGGGGGAGTGGCTACCAACCTGTCAGTTCATTGATAGTCAGCTCCCTTATGTTTAATCCCTCCATGGAGCTTTTTATTTGTTTGTTTTTATTCAGTTATACGCTGGTCACTGAAAGTTACGCTGACAGCGTACCAATGTACATGTAAATATGCAGCAGAGTTTTTATGTAAAATAGAATAAAGTTTACAAAAAGAATATGGAGTGCTAATGACAATGGAAATTCTAATCTTCTTTATATTTTTTGGTGTTAATAAAAGGACAAATATTATCGCCATTATTATTTGCTAGTGCTGTTCGCGGTACGAAATTGTAACCGCCCATTCCTGATAAACTAAACAGATTTGTTTTCTCTCCGTCTTATAACGTTTTGCTTTCAGTAAGTGAAGGCCAGCGCCCAGCAGTATGCAGGCGATAGGCATTATGGTTGTATCGATAGATTACGATAGAGTGATAAGTACCACACTCCAATTATTTGCCATATGGGGCTTGACATTTATTGGTTGTTTATATAATAAAATAAAAACAATCTTGCTTCTTTTTAAAATACTAAGAAAAGAAGTAAAGAATTAGTAATATTATATTATATTTTTAATTATTTATTTTTTTATAAATAATTTTAATAAAAGTTTTAAAAACGTTATAATTGGTCCCTCCTAAATTGGAACCTAGGAATTTTGACTTGTCAAAACCAAGTAGCAGCCGACAAGGTGGTTTTGTCCTCGATCGATTATCATTGTGGCTCAGCGTGCCAAGCTGTTGTGGGAAAAAAAAAAGGATTTTGGAAGAAAAAAAAAAGTTTTTGTCAAGTCTTATAAGATGATGGAACACGCCATACCGGATTGCTTCATTCAAAACTTTTTTTTTTGCTATCTACATCTCCATCAAACATCACTGTGTATCTCCTGTACCGTGAAACAAGTCCTAGGAGCCGCCTAAGACATGGGATGCCAGCAACAGAGACATTCAGCGTACAGAGAAGTCCTGGCAGTCAAGCATACCCGGGGTTAGGACTGGAGCGCCTCGGGTATGAGGCTCCAGCTGGAAATTTTCTGTTATCTGTAACATTTTTTTAAATTTTTATTTTCTAAACTAATTTTAGAAAACGAAATATAAGTTTTAGTCTGGATAACTGAAGCTAAGCCGTCCCTTGCTGGATTCTGACAGCAGTCATTTCATTTGCCTTAAGTAGGTACCCTAACCTGTGATACATGGGCTGGGTGTTGGTGTACTAGGGGAAGTAGTCAGCAATTATTGATTATGGTTGTCCCCTACCATGAGATTTGGCCAGTTCTTCACATAGTATAAAGGATTTTAACTTTTTATTGAAACTTTTTCTAATTTATTTGTCTTATAATTAAATTTTATCTTTTTACTCAAAGCTGAAAACCTAAAATTTGTGGACAATTTGTTTTTCCAAGGGGGAAGGGGGAATATAGCGAATGGCCGGAATAATTAAATTATTAGTTAATTTTATTTTGTAAATATTCTGTTTAGTTAGTTTTTAAATTGTCATTTATTTGCTTAATTATTTTATTCGTTAGTTGTACATTTGGGAATTCTTGGCTTAGTTTATGAAGTAATTACTTGAATTAATAAGTGTGTCATAAACGATGCTAATTTCTCATATGCACAACTAATGCTAATTAGTTCTAATTATTCAGATGGTGCGATTTCAATATGCAACTGTAAATCGTTATAAAAACTAACTTTTGGGAGTTGTATTTGTCTTTACTTGGGGTAGTGGCTACCGACCCGTCAGTTCGTTGTTAGTCAGCTCCTTTATGTTTAGCCCCTCCATGGAGCTTTTTATTTATTTGTTTTTATTCAGTTATACGCTGGTCACCAAAGGTTACGCTGGCTACGTACCAACGCAGAGTTTTTAATGTAAAATAGAATAAAGTTTACAAAAATAATATGGAACAAATAATTTAACTCAAGACAATGGAAATTATAAACTTATCTTCTTTATATTTTATGGTGTAAATAAAAGGACAAGTGTTATTATCGCCATTATTATTTGCTAGTACTGTTCGCTGTAGGAATTGTTACCGCCCACACCTGTTAAACTAAGCAGATTTGTTTTCTCTCCGTCTTATAACGTTTTGCTTTCAGTAAGTGAAGGCCAGCGATAAGCGGCGATAGGCACTACGGTCGTATCGATAGATTATGATAGAGCGATAAGTGCCACTCAACAATTATTTTCTAAATGGGGCCTTCACATTTATTGGTTGTTAATAAAAACATTCTTGCTTCTTTTTAAAATACTAAGAAAAGTAGTAAAGAATTAGTAATATTATATTATTATATCCTTTATTATTTATTTTTTATAAATAATTAATTTTAACAAAAGTTTTAAAAACGTTATAATATATTCAGTATATACTGTATATCTAGCCCTAATGTTTTATTTTATTATTTACAAAGTGTTCTGAACATCATATCAACTAGTAAACAAGCAAGATTGGTATTGATTAATATTAATAAATCTAAATAAAAGATAAACATTTCATTTAACATTATCGTATCTGTTTAACAATCAAAGCAATACAGTAGTTTTATTTTGAGTTAGATTTTGGATGCATAAACTAAAAATCAAATTATTATTATTATTACGGTATTATTATTATTATTATTTACTTCCAATAAATACAAGATACATTGGATAGGTGCAAAAACAAAAATGAAGTTCTTAACCCCAAAGGACATAGAACTAATTATCAGCAAGACAATAAAAAACAAAAATAAAAATTATTTCTTAATTAGTAAAAAAGTGAATATCACAATTGTTAAAAAAGATAAATACAATTTATAATACAGTATTCAACAGTTTGATTCCATGAAGAATTGGTGAGGATTTAAATCTTTCAGTTCTAACTCTAGTAGGTATTAACAATTTGTTAGCGTTTCGAGTATTAATACCTCATACAGATCCTCTAGTCTAGTTGGAGGGATAAACTGAAGGAATTGATCAAATAATTTTCTTGTAAAATTAATTGACAGAGAATTTCTTTTATCTTATAAAGACACCAATTCAAGATTTTGTAATTCATAAATAATTAACAAAATCTCTATCCAAGATGATTTTAAGTGCACATTTTTTAATGAGTTAGAGAAATAAACAAAGATTTAGTCAAATCAGGGCACCACACAGGTGCACAATATCAATTCCAGTTCTAATAAAGAAAATGTACACCATTATCATACCTTGAAGGGAGGGTCCCATTCTTTTTAGTTTATAAAGAATAAAGAAAAGTTTAGCTATTAACTTTTCTGATTAAGTGATCTACCTGGACTTTCCACTTCAAGTCACTTTGGATTAAGAAACCCAAAATTTTAATACAGTTAATTTCTTTTAAGGGGGCAACCTGGTTTTATTTATTTATTGAACTAGTACAATGAAATTTTGTAAAAATATTTATAGTGATATGTTAATTCTTTTAAAGTGTCTAAACCTTTGTTGGGTATCTGGTTGCTATGGCAACATGCCAGCTTGGCTACGAAAATGATCAAACTTGCCCACTTCATAGAACTGGAAGGGAATGTCATAGAAGGTTCCAGTTTTTTTTTTTTTGTTAAAATGCAGAAATAGCTTAGAATGCAACTATCTTTAATTTAATGTCACATAATATATTTTAAAAATGCAACAATATACTGTAACTAATTTTAAAAAATTTTAAGAAACGTACACAAACTAAAACAAGAAAAAAATGAAAATTAAAAAAGTTAGGTCAAATATTTTTTATACATTGCACTCTACATATAATAAAGTAAATTTCTACCAAATTTCATTGCAATATAATAATCCAGAGATGCACATCTGAGGGGGCAAGTTTACAAGAAAGTCGCAAATTGGGTTTTGAGAAAATCGTATTTAAAAAAATCTTTTTTTTCCACATTTTTTTTAAAAATTAAGTGAATTTTTTTTTACTGCATTTTAAATATGCTAAAGTAAAATTCTACCAAATTTCAATGCAATGTAATAATCCATTGATGCACAGTTGGAGGGGGCAAGTTTATAAGGAATTCCGGAATTGATTTTGTGAAAATTACATTTTCAAAATTTTGAGTGATTTTTTTTTCCTACAGAGCTCTAAACATAATAAAAGTAAAATTATACCAAAAAGTTCAAATTTTTGCAATTTAGTATATTGCTGCATTGCTATATTTATCAATGGAGTAATATAAGTTACTGAATTTCAAAAATTCAGAACTTTAATTTTGAGAAAATTACATTTAAAAAAAAACAGCCTTATTACTTTTTTGTTGTTGTTGAAAAAGTTAAAAACCTCCTGGAATAACTAGGACCACCTTCTTTTTTCTCCTCATTTCTACTTCTATCTTGCCTCAATTTAATTATTTTCCTCTGAACTGCTTCTTGTTGCCTCCGCTTTGAATCGTACAGCCGCCTAGATATTAGTTCTACTATTTAAACAGATTTATTCTTTGACACAAACATCAACTAAAGGTAAACGTAAACAAAAATATGCTTCAATTTGGTTCGGCTGTTCTCGCTAGCAGCGAACGAATAGTTAGATAAATCATCCTTGCTTCAAGTTTAAACCACGCAAGCGCATTCAAATAAACTGAGAGTTTGCCATGCTATTTCTGTAATAATATGATAGTACTTTTAAAAGCCAATTAGAATAAAACTACCAAAATTTTCTAATTTTAGAAATCAAAATTTATTAAGAAAAGTGGTTTAAAGAAAAATCGTAGAAGTAAAATGGTAAGTCACTATAATAATTCATTGTTATTTGCAATGAGGTACAAAAACAAAATAAACTCCAAGAATTTTACATTATTCAAAAGATAAATAAATAATTAAATAGAGGTTTGTTTTCAATTTTGTTAATTCGTCCCTCTCCCATAATACACCAGAAACAATAAGCCTGAGCAGTGGGCTAGATAGTAACTTGTAGCAAGCGTTATTTCAGGTGTGTAATCATTCACTTTTATTATTTTGTATTAAAATTTTAAGTTAAAAGTAAATAATGAAATTTACATGATAAGGCTACTTTATAGCTCAGCAAACAATTTTTTTTCTGATAATACGGTATCGGACTACTAAACCAATTATCAGGACTAATGCATGCCTGTTGGCTAGTAGTCTAGGACCACAATACCTCAAAAAAAAATTTTGAGCCCTGAATGCCGTCTCCCAGTTGGCTACAAATGTGTCAGATGTAGCTAATAATGTGTACTTTCATCAGAGGTTTTCAATATTGAAAATATAAATATTTCATATCATCATTGGTGCATTCTCCGAGGTGAATTCTCTGTAATGGATTGCAAAAGATTTTTATCTTTAACTCTTTTTAATGCAGAATATTGTCTTCCTTTTCTTTTTTTCTCTCTTTCAAATACATAATGAAAATAAAATGCAAGTTATTTGATAATTGCACAAATACTTTTCTTAAAATATTTTGTACTTTCAACCGTAAATATATTTTAAAAGTATTTTGTATTTCAGCACTTAATTGCAATACACAATACTTTTCAAATATTATATAAAATAATACAATAAATTTATATAGTGTATATACAGTAAATATACACTACATAAGTACAGTAGCCTCTATACTGTATTTGTTTTTTAAAAAGATTAATTTATTGTATTATTTTGATATAGCCTACTGTATATTTGAAAACTATTGTGTAATGGAAAAAAAATGTTGTTTCGCATTTTAAGTACCACCTAGTTGGAAATGGGGTATCATTACTCCCATATTAAAAAAAGGCAATAGAAAATTGTTAACCAATTACCGTCCAATCACCATCACAAATTCAATGGCTAAAATAGCTGAAACTATATATAATACTAAAGAGATTAAACAATCATATTGAAGAACAGCAGAGGATTTTTCCTAATTACAATATACGGATTTAGGAAAGGCCATTCAAGTGAAGACAATCTTTTGGATTCTATGAACGATTGGACTTTAGCAAGAAACCTAGGAAAGTAAATATAATTTACTTTGATTTCCAAAAAGCTTTTGATATTGTCAACCATCAAATCCTTTTAAAAAGCTAGAACATCTGGATTTTGACTCCTATTTAATACACTGGATAAAAAATTTCCTATTCCAAAGAGAAATCTCGGTAAAGATAGGTAATGTCTGTTCAACTTACCATACTCTGTCTAAGGGGGTTCCACAGGGCTCTGTCCTCTCAGCAACCTTCTTTAATTTATACCTCTTAGACATTGCTAATGGAATAGTTAATAAACTTATGATCTACGCAGACGATATAAAAATTTATAGAGCTGGATCAACTGATAGTGATAGAATATCTGTAACATGACCAAAATTGCATCTCCAATAGAAATGCAATCCGGCCATCTTACAT
>PXIH01S0069173.1:2970-13234 GCA_003024985.2 Euperipatoides rowelli
AAAAAAAAAAAAAAACATGACAACACTTTCTTTTATTTAGTAAAAAAAAAAATTTACATTATAACTAAATAATTTTAACATTTTCTTAAATAAGCTTACTTAAAAGATAGTTACAGGAAAAAAAAAAGAAATTTAACACTTTTTACCCACACTATGATTGTCTAAGAATTACCATTATAAATAATAATTTGCATGAGGAAAGAAAGCACATGCGGTTTGTCCCAGACTGGAGGTCACAATGTTTGATATACCCATGTAGGCCTATGCATCAAATTAATGACTACATGTACCCAAATGAGCATAAATGAGGCAGGGTGATAGCATGTTCTACTCTGGACAACCTGAGATGTCACCCCGACCTCAACGTTGCCAGTCAAGACCATGTTTCTCAGGGAGTAAGTTGGATGAATAAGAAGATTTAGTAAGAGGGTAATAGTAGCAGGTCTTTGGGCCATTGCCTGTGTTGTAGTTATGTAGTATATCTACAGACCGAACCCAAAGAACCTTTGAGTTACCTTTCCCTCTTCTTTTTCACTAAGTTTCCATTCCCTCTTCCTTTACTTTTCACTTCTTTTCCTTGCTTGATTTTTCTTATTTAGGGTGTAATTATTTTTCTCTTGATGCAGTTTCTTTTCTTACTCTCTCTGCCTTTTTCTTCTGTGTCCAACTTGTCCTCAGAATCAAAGTGAAGTGCACTACAGAAGCTGGTAAATGACTTAAATACCAAAGTGCAATGGCAGTAGGCAATCCAAAGTGACTTCAGCATTGGGGCATTGTGTAATGTCCGACATAACTGTCGAGACCAACCCCGTAGACCATTCTGCATGGTGGCTCATGCAGCAGTGAATTACTTTTTTAAAAATTTAAGTCTGTTATGCTGTCTTCATCAGATGAATCTGTACTCTATATTGCTTGCTAGTTTCTAATATTCATCTTATATCTTTTCTTATTATTGTGCTTTTTGTTCCTCTACTTCTTATTCTTCTGCTTCTTGTTCTACTTTGATCTTCTGCTTCACTCTTCTGCTACATGTTCTACTTCTTGTTCTTCCACCTCTTGTTCTACTTAATTCTTCTGCCTCTTGTTCTTCTGCTTCTTCTTGTTATACTTTGTTTTTCTGCCTCTTTTCCTCCTTGTTCTTCTACTTCTTGTTCTTCTGCCTCTTGCTCTTCTGCCTATTGTTCTTCAGCTTCTTGTTTTACATTGTTATTGTCTCTTGTTCTTTTGCTTCTTGTTGTTCTGTTTCTTGTTCTTTTGCTTCTTGATCTGTTTCTTGTCTTCTGCTTCATGTTCTTCTACCTCTTGTTTTTTCTGCTTCTTGTTCTACTTTGTTATCCTGCCTCTTGTTCTGCTTTTTGTTCTTTTGCCTATATTCCTATTTCTTGTTCTTCTGCCTCTCACTCTTCTGTCTATTTTTCTTTAGTTTCTTGTTTTTTCAGCTTTTTGTTCTACTTTGTTATTGTCTCTTGTTCTACTTCTTGTTCTTTTGTTTCTTGATCTTTTTCTTCTTCTTGTACACCTGCTTCTTGTTCTGTTTCTTGTTCTGCTTCATGTTCTATCTCTTGTTCAGATTATTGTTCTGACTTTTGTTCTGTTTCTTATTCTTCAGTTTCTTTTTCTGCTTCTTTTTCTTCTAATTCTTGCTCTTCTGCTTCTTGTTCTTTAGCTTCTTTTTTGCCTTATTTTTCTTCAGCTTCTTGTTCTGTTTCTTGTTCTTCTGCCTCTGGTTCTTCTACCTATTGTTCTGCTTCTTATACTTCTGCTTCTTGTTCTACTTTGTTTTTCTGCCTCTTGTTCTGGTTATTGCTCTGCTTCTTCAACTTTTGCTTGTTTTTCAGCTTCTTGTTCTACTTTGTTCTTCTGCTTCTTGTTCTTTTCTACTTCTTGTTCTTCTAAATCTTATTCTTGTTTCTTAATCTTCTGCTTCTTATTCTTTTGCTAGTTCTGCTTCTTGTTCTGCTTTTTCTCCAATTCTTGATCTTCTGTTTCTTGTTTTCCTGCTTTTTTCTACCTCTTGTTCTTCTGCTTCTTGTTCTTCTACCTCTTGTTGTTCTGCTTCTTATTATTCAGCTTCAAGTTATTATGCTTTTTCTTCAGCTTCAAGTTCTTCTGGTTCTTGTTCTTCTACTGCTTGTTCTTGTTCTGCTTTTTCTCCACTTGTTGTTTTCCTTCTTTTTATTTTTCTTCTTTTTTCTACCTAATGATCTTCTGATTCTTGTTCTTCTATCTCTTGTTCTGCTTATTGTTATGTTTCTTATTATTCAGCTTCAAGTTATTATGTGTCTTTTTCTTCAGCTTCTTGTTTTTCTACTTGTTCTTCTGTTTCTTGTTCTGCTTCTTGTTCAGCTACTTGTTCTTCTGCCTCTTCTACCTACTGTTCATCTGCTTCTTGTTCTATTTTGTTCTGCTTCTTTTTTCTTTAATGTTTCTTGTTTTTTAAAATATTATTGTTGTTTATTAATCTTAGAGTGCTTCTTATTCTTCTGCTTCTTGTTCTAATGATTCTGCTGCATCTTCTACTTATTCTTCTCCTACTTCTTCATCTCCTTATTTCTCTGCTTATTTTTCTGCTTTTTGTTCTACTTGTTCTGCTTTTTCTCAACTTCTTATTCTTCTGCTTTTTTCACCTCTTGTTCTGCTTCTTGTTTTCTGCTTACTCTTCTGCATCTTGTTATTCTGCATCTTCTTGTTCTGCATCTTGATCTGTTTCTTATTTGTCAGCTTCAAGTTCTTCTGCTTCTTTTTTCCTGCTTTTTGTTCTTTAGCTTCTTTTTCTTCTGCTTTTTGCTCTTTGCTTCTTGTTCTGCTGTTTCTTGTTCTGCTGCTACATGTTCTCCTCCACTCCTCTGCTACTAGTTCTTCTGCTTCTTGTTGTTCTAGTTCTGCTTCTTGTTTTTCAGCTTTTTGTTCTACTTTGTTCTTCTGCCTAATGTTCTGCTTCTTGTTCTTTTTTATTTTCTGATTCTTATTCTTATAAATCTTATTCTTGTTTCTTAATTTTCTGCTTCTTATTCTTCTGCTTTTTGTTCTACTTTTTCTTATTCTTCTACTACTTCATCTCTTTCATATTTCTCTGCTTGTTATTTTCTGCTTCTTGTTATATCTGTTCTGCTGATTGTTCTTCTGCCTCTTGTTATGCTTCTGCTTTTCCTCCACTTTTTGTTATTCTGCTTCTTGTTTTCATGCTTCTTATTCTTCTGATTTTTTTTCCACCTCTTGTTCTTCTGCTTCTTGTTCTGATTTTTATTCTTATACTTCTGCTTGCTCTTCTGCTTCTTCTTCTTATTTTTATTCTTATACTTCTGTTTCTTATTCCTCTGCTTGTTATTCCTCTTCTATAGGGTCCATAATCTGATATTTAAAATCCTCTATATTTTCTACTATGTAGTCCACCACCGTATTCCTCAGGCTTATTACTTCCAATTCATGTTGCACTATTTATATGCTGCGCTCATTTCCGGCATTATAACTACAACTAGAGAATGTTGATTCAGGCTCTGAAATAATATACTGAGGAGGTTGTTAATTGCCTTCCACAGAGTCAATTGAGGTATGAGTCGTACCAGGAAGAGTCCAAGACTTCCATTGCTTACAATGCGCCAACTCTGCCACCATCCATAACTGAATGGTGTTGTTACCCTGGGGAGATCAACATGGAGGCATGGCTGCCGTTGTTTTTAGAGAGAATAGCCATCCGGGCTTCCTTGAAATTCTATTAAAAACTAGACTATCAAGTCCATCAGTGTTTTAACAGTGACCCTAAGGCATTCACAATATCTTAGGCCTTAGGGCACTGAAAGCTATTTCTCTTTCCTCCCCCTGATTGTCTAAGAATTACCATTATTACAGGAAAACTTGTTTAGAATACAGGTTCTTCTAGTTAGTACAGCAGATGATGATAAACAAATTGTATATATGTGTGATGATGACTTCCAAAGTGTAGTAGGCTACTTGCTGATAGACTATTCTAAAAGTATAAAAAACAGGATAACATGGTTCAAGCAATAACACAGATTAGACAATCACTCGCATTTTCACCAAATGAGTTCTCATTGAAAAAAGTGAACGTGCTATACATTGCATTCGCCAAATTGCGAAATGATATAGGGGAACATGTTGTACCTTTGACCACTTCATGCTTTAGAGGTATCAGCTAGGAGAATGTGGCTATAAAAATTTCACAGTGTATAATAGCCACCAGAGTTGCTCCTGAACCAACTTTTGTAAGGATATCTTAATTTGTGTCCCCACAAAAAAAAATTATCCATTATTAATAAGCAAAAGTAGTTATTTTCATTTTTTGTCACCTCATAAAATGTTAATGATTTAACATTTATCATAGAGAACTATTAAAATGTTGTTAAAAAGAAGCTTGCATGGTTTGAAATTGATAAGCCTAACCTAAAAATTTCAGCATGCTATTTGATGAAAAAATCCAGGGTGTTGTACCTTTGACCACCAACATATGTTGTACCTTTGATCGGTCAAAGGTACAACATACCATATGAGTTGTAAATAATATATTGCATTTTTTCCTTATATATTGCCTTTAGAAGCATAATTAAATTTTTATAATATTCAAAAGACAACTTTAACTAAGAAAATATAGTTAACAACAATTTTTATATTTTTACTATTTAGTGGAGAGTGATCAAAGTGGGATAAGATATACAGTGAGAATTTTGTTTCTCCCACTTACTTTTTCTCTTGCAGTGTACATTTTCACCTCCAGTAGTGCTATAAGACCTTGCATGTTAAGTGTGAAGTTGTTTCCATTGCTGCTCTGTTATTTGTTTTTTTCTAAAATTAGGTCTTGGGGTTAAAAAAAAAATTGGATTTTGTTATAACTACTAAGATAATGTTGATTTAAATGTGAAAACTTTTTTCTAAATTCATTAATCCTTTTTGAGCATTGCAAGAAACTTATTCCATGTGTCAAATTTAAAGTTGAGGGAAAAAATGAAAATTTAAAATCCGTATACATGTAAGGCTATGTAGTGGGACATGTTCTTGTCATTCAATGTGGAACATTGATATATATAGTATATGTAATAAATTAATTTTATTGATATTCAGCAAGTTTTAATAATAATTTCTGAATTCATTAAACATTTATTTTCATTTAATCCTACTTTACCATGCTGGTCAAAGGTACAACACCCCCTGGTCAAAGGTACAATGGGGTGTTGTACCTTTGACCAATTTGGTTTTTTTTTAACTCGAGTAAAATACGGTACCGGTATATTTTAAAATAAAAATTTTAACTTGTAAAAAATATATATGATAAAAAACATCTTAAACATTGGTATGATCCCTTTTCCAGACTTTTTTAAGCAAAATTGGGGCAGAGATACTTAAAAATGTTCAAACTGGTCAAAAGTACAACACCTTCTTGAATGTTTAAGTTATTTTTAGTGTATGTATGGAGTAATGTTTTATGAGGTAAAATTAAAATATTGTTACTGAGCCTGTTCATCTTAATACCATACTAAGTATTTTTTAGATTACGGTAATGTTTTGTTGAGTGGGCATTAGGATTGATTAGGAGTCTGTTGATGTAAAATACCGGTTGGTAGAAAATTAAAAAGTTAAGAAAAATATTTTTATGTTTTGAAATGCTGCAAGTCTTTTTTGAATCTGAGTTATTTTCATCCTTGATTATTTGTAGGGGTATTTTTATCAGGTGAAATTAAAATATTGATACTGAGCCTCTTGATCTAAATACCGTACTAGTATTTTTGGATTACAGTAATGTTTTGTTGAGTGGGGATTAAAATTGATGCCGAGTCTGTTGATGTAAAATACCGGTAGAAATTAAAGTTGATCTAAATATTTACACTTGAATGTTTAATTATTTTTTTTAGTGTATGTATGGAGTAATTTTTTATGAGGTAAAATTTAAATATTGATACTGACCCTGTTGATGTAAATACCATAGTGGGACTAAGTATTTAGATTAAGTTAATGTTTTTGTTGAGTGGGATTTTATAATTTTTGTTAGGTGAAATTATTATTTATGGGGGTGATTAGTGAGTTGAATACCGCTAGAAATTAAAAGTTAGGAAAAATATTTATTTATGTTTTGAATACTGTAAGTAAGTCTTTTTATTTGAATCTCTAGCCCTTAGTTATTTTAGTGTACTGTAATCTTTGTCCAGTGAAATTAATATTGATGGGGGTGATTGTTGAGTTGAATACCGCTATAAATTAAATTTGAGATACTATCTCTATCAGAATGTCTCTAGGTTATTTTTAGTCTATGTTTAGGTACAGTAATTTTTTTTTTTGTTGAGTGAAATTAATATTGATGCTGGGCTCTTGATTTAAATGCCGGTATAAATTAAAGTTGGGATAATATCTCTGTTAGAATATCTCTAAGTTATTTTTTTAGTCTATGTGTAGGTTACGGTAATTTTTTTTTTGGGTGAAATTAACATTGATGCTGGGCCTCTTGATTTTAATACTGTACTAAGTATTTTTATTTTTAGATTACGGTAATGTTTTTCTTTTTTTTGTTGAGTGGGGTTAATATTACTGCTGCCATTGGCAATGCAAATTCAGTATAAGAAATTAAAGGTATGAAAATATTTATTTATGTTTTGAGTACTACTTATACGATTGTATTCTATAGGCCTAACACTGACTAAAGTTAGTGAAATTCCTGTACCCCCTAAGTTTTTTCACATGCAGTTCTGCACATTCTATGACATCACTTCCGGTTGACCATTTTGGATTTGCAAAGCATTATGAGAGATGTGACCCAGTGGTCAGCCATCTTGAAATTTTGCAATGCATTATGGGAGGTGAGCCAGAAACGCAGCCAATAGAATAGGAAGTCAGGCATATTGGGTATAATTAAATTATATTTGGTTATAATATTGTATTCTATAAGCCTAACATTGGGTAAAATTACCAAAAGTAGTCTGATACTTTATTAGCCTGATGCTTTTGTCTAAATATATGTTGGATGTAATGATACAGGAACATCCAGGGACGAGCTAACAGTTTGGAAGACTCTTGTTTCAGAACATGTGGCCTAAAATGGACAAGGCTGAAAACCACTGGCTGGGAATAATCTAAGATTTGTGTAATTGAACGGGATAGTTTAAGCAGCTTAACAGAGGAAATTTGGACCTACAGAAATAGACTGAATAATCATATTAAATATGAATTATTAATGTAAAACCCTTTATAGACTTACAAATCACCTTAACTGGTGGGAGAGGTCTCAGCATCTGAAAACATTCATATACAAAACAAACAATTTAGGTTGTTGTTTGGTGAGATGAACTATCACCAGCACTTGTCTTTTAATTTGGGAATACCCTTTTTCAGCTCTGAAGAGTGATCTGGATGCATAAGCAATTGGTCTGTCAGTTTCTCCAAACAAATGTGAGAGGATTACTCCAACCCCATATGGTGATGCATCACATAACAGTTTTAGTGGCTTTACAGGATCATAATGAACCAAAACAGTTTCTGACATCAATATATTTTTACATTTTTGGAAAACAGACTCACAATCTTTTGACCATATCTACTTTTCATCTTTGTGAAGAACATGAAGAGGGTGTAACAAAGTAGATGCATCCAGGATGAATTTTACATAATAGTTCAGCAGTCCCAAAAAGGATCTTAGTTGTGACACATCTTATGGGCTTGGTATGCACTTTATGGCTTCAATTTTCTCATCTGTTGGGTGTATACCATTTTCATCCACAATGTGACCCAAATATTCTACCTTTGTTGTAAAAACAGGCACTTCTCAGAATTTAATTTAACACCAAACTCATTTAATCGTAAAAAAAACCTTACTTAGTGTCAACAAATGATCTTCTGAAATTCCCATGACAAGGATATCATCCTGGTAGCAAATCATATTTTGCAGACCCTGCAAAATTTTATCCATGATGGATTGAAAAATGAAAGATGCATTTGTAAGCCATACAGATCTTAGGACGCATTAGGCCCAAATGTGTATTGAGGGTCAAATATTCCTGAGTAGGTTTATCCAATTCCACCTGCTGATATGCATGTTTCATATCTAACTTTGAAAATATTACTCCACCATTTAATAAATCTTGCTGGGTAGGCAATGGGTATGCATCAGAATTATGTATGGGTTTAATGTGACTTTAAAGTCCCCACAAAGCCTTACCTTACCATCCTTTTTTGACACAGTTACCAAAGGTGTGGCCCATGTACAATGTTCTGTTGGTTTCCTTATTCCAATTTATTTTGCCAGGTTAATTTCATTTTCAACTGCAGATTTAAGAGCATAGGGCACTAATCTTGCCTTTTTAAACAGGTTGCACGTCATCCTTTAGCAGGATTTTTGCTTTATATTTCCCTGAGTGTCACTGACTCCAAACAGAACACTATTTTGTGAAAATAACGATTGCATCGAAGGTTTATCCATATTTACCTCTTTTATGGAAAAAAATTTGTTCCTGTTTTATAACATCGCCAATTTTTTAAACTAGACAAAATCTTACAATAATCGCAAAGCTCTAAAGCTAGCCTAAGTAAAAAAAACCTACTCAGTTAATTAAAAGAAAATTTCCTATACATATTTATGCAGACTAGAATCCCCTTCAAAAACTGTTCAACTCACCTACTAACATTATTTGCCAAAGGAATAGAGTAGAACTTCTCACAAGTTGCTTGACACATTCCCGAAACAAATAATAAAATTGAGATATCACTCATCACAATAATAACAATGATACTCAATTCTTCGTAAAAAAAATGCAAGTTACCATGCCATGATATAAAACACAGCCAAAGCATTATAACTTCAATTAAATAAGTGGATACACAGATGAACATTAAATATTTGTTTATATTCTGACATAAACAAAATAATTACTATTGGCAAAAATAGCTTTGCACACCCCAAACACACCTTCACGTCTTTCTTTAATTCAAATCGCCAGCAATAAGAATAAAGGTCTCCATATCACTATATTTTTTATTTTATTTACAATACTTTTCAATTCACAAAGAATAAATTTCACGTCCTTTGTAATTGTACCGGAAATATTGAGTTAGACTTCTGCCAAAAATAAGCTCCTTACTAGAGAGACAGCGCAATAACGCTTACCGAAAATCAACTCCTTTGGTTGTCGTAAAAGTTCACGGGCATACCCATATGCTACTACTACCAAACAAATATGCTGCATACAGGGCTAACTGAATAGTAATCTAACCCCATAAAAAACAATTGTTTTATGAACCACTAATTACTCAAATCCTCATTTATAAATGAGAATACGATAAAACCGTAAGTCAACAAGATGCGTCCCGTCACTAAACTTCACAAAAGAAACAAAATTAAGAAACATGACACAGAATGAAAGGAAAGCAGCTACAATCAATCCAAACACTAAAATACATTACGTCTCGATTAATTAAACTCAACTTTACAAAACCCAAGAAACAGACCCAGCACAACAACTAGTAAAACTTTTGACGATCCTTTCTGTGGATATTTGATAGATGGCGCTGATATTTAGCTACTAGATTAATTTAGAAAATATTTTCTCCACTTCGCACAAACATTACGACTTCTCTTTACTTCTTTATTATTTATTTTGGGTTCCGCATAGGAAAATGAATCGGTCTAACCTACCTATAATCTATCAGGCTAGAATTATAAGACCAATTCTAAACTGCTTAAACGATGCTCGGAATCGCCCCAAGAAAAATTTGACGTGTCTCTACGTCAGCAAAATTTTATTTTATCAGCAAACGAAATACTAATCTACTACAATATATGGATCCTCATCCTCATTTACAGCAAACATCATCCATATTTGCTTTATTTAGGTTTTTTTTCCATCTAATTATTGCACTACCACACCCAAAAAGACCTACGTTAGGCATAAAAATGAAATAAACATGCATTATTCTATACAAACGTAGAAAGTCTAATCTGACGTTACAAACTTCAGAATTTCATTTCTTGAAAAATCTCTATGTTATCTACAATAATCTGTTTAACTTCAAAAATTCAGCGTAAGGCACTCCCATTTAACATTGTCAAAATTAGTCAATAAAAACTTGCTTACCGGTATTTCATTAACTCAAAATAATGACAGCTTACTTACAAATGTGGAGTCTTATTAAATCAGCTTACTTTAAAGTTTACTATATTTTACAAAGCTTTCTTTATTACTGTATGTCTAATGTCTCTACATCATCTGTGTCTCCACTCTATCGATTACAGTAACACCATTTCTGAACAATAACGTCTTCAAAAATC
>PXIH01S0069442.1:1446-11449 GCA_003024985.2 Euperipatoides rowelli
TAATAGATTATGAGAACCTTTTTAATCTAATGGATCCATTTATGATAGCGTATCAATAAAATATTTTATTACTTTTGGAAAAAATACTAAAATAAAGCCAGTGGCTTTTTTATCTTACTATCTTTTCCAAATTTCAATTAAAAAAAAATAGTTATGAGTCAGATATCATGGCAGGATCAGGTAGGAACCATTCCCTATTTATATCAAGGGGGTTAAAATTTCTTTCAAAACATATACACCCTGAGATGATATTGTTTTCAAAGGATTAGCCCCCTTCAACCTCATGACAGCTCTACACTTGTTCGGGTATATTGACTGTACTACATTGTTATTATGTTCTGGTACATGCACACACAAGTTTCTGCACTTTAGGATAATTTTTTTTAAATATTCAAGTTTATATTTTGCAATCAGATTTCTTTTATATGTTTTCAAAATGTCACAAAGTAAATTAATTTCAAAAAATCTATTTTCACTTATAAATGATCTTGGATGACATTCAAATTTTAAAATTATTTTTCAAATATCCTTTTCTAGATTAAACAGGTATTAAAGAATGAGGATGAAAATGATGACAGTCTGCCAGGTAAAATTAATTGAAAATTTTATACTATTAGTAACCAATAAATTTTATGTGGAAAGAATGACATAAAATTAGAACATTTTAAAAACATTATAAATGTACAAATACTAAATGTAAAATTATATTTAAATTTCTTGAGCCATTGCATGAGTAAAATCTAATATTTGATTTTGTGTAGTAACTTATACTATCATCCCACATATTATGTGAGTCTGTAATTGGTGGTGTCGAACACAGGTTGCGGATTAAAAGTCAGAGTTTTCCATGTTAGGACAAACACTGATTTCTAACCTAAAGTTTACAAAATATGCTAAGTTTATAAGGATTTTTCCTGAAAAAAAAAACCCCCATCAATGGTTGGCAAATATTTGTGATACACAGAGAGACTAGAAACATAGTTATAATTCAAGTATATATTCTTGCGAATAAAATAATTACTGGTACCACAATATATGAGAATAATAAACAAGATTTATGTGCTAACACTAGTTTGGTATATATAACGGTAATATAGTAATCGTAGCAAATTTACTCTTACCATGGTTTTCAGATGGAATGGTTCAATCCTGGATGCTTCTGTTGCTAAAGGCTATACTGTATCCCTGGTTATGGTATGTAGTCAAGTTCCTGGCTTTAAATAATGAGGACAAAGGCTTGATGAAAGCCTTGAACTTATACTGGGGCATAGTTTATTATGCAGTCTAGGGCTGGATAAATATATATTTATAATACTTTCTATGTTACTCAGAGATTGATGGCCTGACTGGCAATCAGGTAGAGCTTTGATGGCAATCAGATGGCAAGAGTCCATATTCAGATTGACATTTTCCTTTTATACTGTTTCAGCATATTCCTGAGTAGAGCATGGGGAATAGAATTGGCTCTTGGATGAAAATAAGAGCAAATAAGAAAGAAATCAAACATTTATTCTCACTGGGGTTTACACTAATTTTAGTCACCTGAATCCAGGTTAAGTTGTTGATGTCAGTTACTATGGAGATAGTAGCAGTATGTGATTGGTTGAAACTGTACCTTGTCTATGGTAGGTTGGATTTGGATAAATGTCTATTAGCCGCAGATATTTATTATTCTAGCACTGCCTAATATGATTATCATTGTTCTTTGATAATATCTTTCAATCTTTTACAAGAGCAGTACAATAATCAGTAAATTAGATAGAACTTTTCGATACATGACAGAGAATAAGAGGTCTAAAAAAATTAAAGTATGAAAAAATAATAGAAAAAAGTAAAACTATTAAGACCAAGCCAAAACTTAAAAAAAACATTTTCATTTATAAAGAATTGATTTAAAAAGAAATTCCAATAGATATTTTGTGCATAACAGAAAAAAATTAAGGAAATATAACTATCAAATAAATTTTACCGTATAATAAAGCTACTTTGTTTTTTAAATCAGTTTTCAGAAGACAATGTTTTGGAATGATATACTAAAAGAATTATTGGGGTCTAATTTTACTAATTTTTAAAAGGATACATGTTGTGATAGAATTCCCTATTTGCCATGGGTTACATAATATTGTTATAGTTTGTTACTGCATTGTAAATCATGTAAATACAAATTTATTTATTATTGTATAATATATTTTTACAGGTGTGCAATACTGTTTAATTGTCAGATATGTTTTGGTTACTGAATTAATTTTTAGAGTAATACTTAAGCAATTAATTAGAATTATATGTGATAATATTTTTAATTGTGTAATAGCCCTGGAGCTAACTGTACAAGCAAAAGCTTTGACTTTTAGAAATAAATAAATAAAAAGGGAGTTAAATAATGATTATCACTTTAGCCATATAATGTTCAATTGTTCATTATTGATAGGATCTAGTGCTAGCTTGAGTGACTCTCTAATATTATTGTGTTAACTAATAGAATATATCTAAATAATATAATTGATCACATATTATTTAGGTAAATTCTATTAGTTATGCAAGTTTTATATTTGATTTCCTTAGCATTACAATTAGTAAATATTAAATAATCATTTATCAGTATGATAAATGATGTCTTGTTTTACAAAATGGATTTGTTTTATACACTAATTACTGGCAGATGTTTGTTTGTTGAGGGCGTCCGCAAGGGAAAGGGGGGAAAAAAGGGGGCAGTTACACCTCCCTCCCGGAGAAATTAGATCAGCCAAAAATGTAGGTATTTAATATAAAGTTGGCTATCTTTAATAATATTACAATTGTGAAGTATTGAATTGCCCCCCCCCCCCCCCCTGGATAAATTAGACGAAACCAAAATTGTATGTATTTAATATAAAGTTGTCCATCTTCAATAATATGTGTGAAGTATGGATTAATGGTTATCAAATGTCCATACAACAAAAAAAAAAGCTTATCAAATATATATGTATGTCAATGTCTTTATTTGAAATACTGATGATAATGCCCACTTTTTTACATATATGCAGTATTAGTATTCTTAACACTAGAGGTCACTACTAAGACAAGTGTGATTTGGGTTTATATTATTCAATATTAATCTATAATCAAATATTCATTTGCTAAAAAAATGTAGTCATTCGTGTGAAACACTACTGCTTTAAAAACATTTAATCAGCTCTAATAGATTATGAGAACCTTTTTAATCTAATGGATCCATTTATGATAGCGTATCAATAAAATATTTTATTACTTTTGGAAAAAATACTAAAATAAAGCCAGTGGCTTTTTTATCTTACTATCTTTTCCAAATTTCAATTAAAAAAAAATAGTTATGAGTCAGATATCATGGCAGGATCAGGTAGGAACCATTCCCTATTTATATCAAGGGGGTTAAAATTTCTTTCAAAACATATACACCCTGAGATGATATTGTTTTCAAAGGATTAGCCCCCTTCAACCTCATGACAGCTCTACACTTGTTCGGGTATATTGACTGTACTACATTGTTATTATGTTCTGGTACATGCACACACAAGTTTCTGCACTTTAGGATAATTTTTTTTAAATATTCAAGTTTATATTTTGCAATCAGATTTCTTTTATATGTTTTCAAAATGTCACAAAGTAAATTAATTTCAAAAAATCTATTTTCACTTATAAATGATCTTGGATGACATTCAAATTTTAAAATTATTTTTCAAATATCCTTTTCTAGATTAAACAGGTATTAAAGAATGAGGATGAAAATGATGACAGTCTGCCAGGTAAAATTAATTGAAAATTTTATACTATTAGTAACCAATAAATTTTATGTGGAAAGAATGACATAAAATTAGAACATTTTAAAAACATTATAAATGTACAAATACTAAATGTAAAATTATATTTAAATTTCTTGAGCCATTGCATGAGTAAAATCTAATATTTGATTTTGTGTAGTAACTTATACTATCATCCCACATATTATGTGAGTCTGTAATTGGTGGTGTCGAACACAGGTTGCGGATTAAAAGTCAGAGTTTTCCATGTTAGGACAAACACTGATTTCTAACCTAAAGTTTACAAAATATGCTAAGTTTATAAGGATTTTTCCTGAAAAAAAAAACCCCCATCAATGGTTGGCAAATATTTGTGATACACAGAGAGACTAGAAACATAGTTATAATTCAAGTATATATTCTTGCGAATAAAATAATTACTGGTACCACAATATATGAGAATAATAAACAAGATTTATGTGCTAACACTAGTTTGGTATATATAACGGTAATATAGTAATCGTAGCAAATTTACTCTTACCATGGTTTTCAGATGGAATGGTTCAATCCTGGATGCTTCTGTTGCTAAAGGCTATACTGTATCCCTGGTTATGGTATGTAGTCAAGTTCCTGGCTTTAAATAATGAGGACAAAGGCTTGATGAAAGCCTTGAACTTATACTGGGGCATAGTTTATTATGCAGTCTAGGGCTGGATAAATATATATTTATAATACTTTCTATGTTACTCAGAGATTGATGGCCTGACTGGCAATCAGGTAGAGCTTTGATGGCAATCAGATGGCAAGAGTCCATATTCAGATTGACATTTTCCTTTTATACTGTTTCAGCATATTCCTGAGTAGAGCATGGGGAATAGAATTGGCTCTTGGATGAAAATAAGAGCAAATAAGAAAGAAATCAAACATTTATTCTCACTGGGGTTTACACTAATTTTAGTCACCTGAATCCAGGTTAAGTTGTTGATGTCAGTTACTATGGAGATAGTAGCAGTATGTGATTGGTTGAAACTGTACCTTGTCTATGGTAGGTTGGATTTGGATAAATGTCTATTAGCCGCAGATATTTATTATTCTAGCACTGCCTAATATGATTATCATTGTTCTTTGATAATATCTTTCAATCTTTTACAAGAGCAGTACAATAATCAGTAAATTAGATAGAACTTTTCGATACATGACAGAGAATAAGAGGTCTAAAAAAATTAAAGTATGAAAAAATAATAGAAAAAAGTAAAACTATTAAGACCAAGCCAAAACTTAAAAAAAACATTTTCATTTATAAAGAATTGATTTAAAAAGAAATTCCAATAGATATTTTGTGCATAACAGAAAAAAATTAAGGAAATATAACTATCAAATAAATTTTACCGTATAATAAAGCTACTTTGTTTTTTAAATCAGTTTTCAGAAGACAATGTTTTGGAATGATATACTAAAAGAATTATTGGGGTCTAATTTTACTAATTTTTAAAAGGATACATGTTGTGATAGAATTCCCTATTTGCCATGGGTTACATAATATTGTTATAGTTTGTTACTGCATTGTAAATCATGTAAATACAAATTTATTTATTATTGTATAATATATTTTTACAGGTGTGCAATACTGTTTAATTGTCAGATATGTTTTGGTTACTGAATTAATTTTTAGAGTAATACTTAAGCAATTAATTAGAATTATATGTGATAATATTTTTAATTGTGTAATAGCCCTGGAGCTAACTGTACAAGCAAAAGCTTTGACTTTTAGAAATAAATAAATAAAAAGGGAGTTAAATAATGATTATCACTTTAGCCATATAATGTTCAATTGTTCATTATTGATAGGATCTAGTGCTAGCTTGAGTGACTCTCTAATATTATTGTGTTAACTAATAGAATATATCTAAATAATATAATTGATCACATATTATTTAGGTAAATTCTATTAGTTATGCAAGTTTTATATTTGATTTCCTTAGCATTACAATTAGTAAATATTAAATAATCATTTATCAGTATGATAAATGATGTCTTGTTTTACAAAATGGATTTGTTTTATACACTAATTACTGGCAGATGTTTGTTTGTTGAGGGCGTCCGCAAGGGAAAGGGGGGAAAAAAGGGGGCAGTTACACCTCCCTCCCGGAGAAATTAGATCAGCCAAAAATGTAGGTATTTAATATAAAGTTGGCTATCTTTAATAATATTACAATTGTGAAGTATTGAATTGCCCCCCCCCCCCCCCCTGGATAAATTAGACGAAACCAAAATTGTATGTATTTAATATAAAGTTGTCCATCTTCAATAATATGTGTGAAGTATGGATTAATGGTTATCAAATGTCCATACAACAAAAAAAAAAGCTTATCAAAATGAAAAATATACATTTTTTGCCTTTTTTCTTAGCAAAATGTCCTTACAAAAAAAAAGTAAACTTAGCAAAATATTTACAAACAAAATATACATTTTTGCCCCCCCCCCCCTGATTTTTTTTTGTTGACGCCCTTGATCTCTGTCTGACTCTGAGTGATCCATATCTTATTTTATTAATAATAATATTTATAATAAGCAAATGTCTTGTTATGGTGGTGAAGTACAGCTGTTTGGAATATATAAGAAATGACAACTGCAAATCTATTAAAGAGTGTAATTTGACTTTGTTATAATTGATTTTTTTTACTATTTGCCTTAACTATTTACATTGTAGAACAGTGCATGACCACTGTTGATTAATGCTTTGTGATATCAAAAGTCAATTATAAAAATCATTTTAAAGGTAAAAAATTTGGAGCTGACTAGACTGAGAATTTAACTTGAGTTTAGCACTTTTCAGTCTATTCCAAGGGTATTTGCAAGGGGGGGGGGGGGGAGGATCCAGTCACCTCATCCCCCTGGAAAAATTAGATCAACCAAAAATTTAGGTACCGTATTTAATATAAAGTTGGCTATATTTAATAATATTAAAAGTGTGAATTATCGAGTTGCCCTCACTTCTGGTTAAATTAAACCAACCAAAAATGTAGATATTTAATATAAAGTTGTCCATCTTTAAAAATATTACAAGTGTGAAGTATTGATTAATGGTTATTAAAACGTCCTTACAACAACAACAAAAAAAAGATTATCAAAATATTTACAGCCAAAATATAAATTTTTCACCCCTCCCCCTGAATTTTTTTCTGCGGACGTCCTTGGCCCATTCATATTACTGTATACAATATTACATAGAATACATGTGAATGATACATCTGAATTCTAGATATTAAATAATCAAAAAGGAGTCAATTCCCAATTTGGTCTGTTGACCTTTATTTTTATTTTTTTCTTAAATTGTTGCGAAAACATACAGCAGACTATATTAGGACATTTATGCCATACAAATAGGATTTTAGGCTAACAAATAGGCAAATTTTATTGACACAAAGAGATTGTGCATGTGATAACTTCTGAAGGTAAAACTAATCTGGTAAAAACATGTTTGTGTGGGGTTTTTTTTGGATTGAGATGAATGCAAGTGTACATGACCCTTTAGTTTGTACCAAAAAATTGCTTTTTATTAATATCCATGATTTATACAAACATTTATTTATTACTGTAATACAATGTATTTTCAAAATAATTCCACTACAGTATATTCTTTATTTTTGAAATTTATTTAAATGTGTAATATAGACCTGATGCTTTTAAGCATTTTCACACATAAACTAACTCTAATCCTTTATCCCATTCAGAATTGTTTTTCTATATTAGACAAGAGGTGGATATAGAAATAAATTTGATAAGATATATAAAGGCCATAGGTATAAGGGAGAGGGGAGAGGAATAGTCACATACCAAAGCCATATATTTTTTTATTGTTAAATAAAGACATTTTTAAGGCTATAAATGTATACATTATGTACTGTATATAAACAGTTTCTTTAATTCAGAAGAAAGACCAGTTAAGTTACCTGCATATATATTTATATATACTGTAATTAATTAGATTTTCTGTCCTAAGAGACATGGTAGACTCAGTGGTAAACTGGGATCTAGTCAGTTACCCAAAGCTCAATCCTCCCCAACACCCACTAAAAAATGAAGCAATTAGTAAATTACTTTTAACTAACAATATTACTATTTGAATCCCCATTGTTAGATGAAAAATTTTTATGGTTGTTTATTTATAAAAAAATGTACAAAAGAAAATTATATTATGTTATATGAGTCTTTGGCCTTGACAAAGGATGTAGGACTCATTTACAAATGTCCATAAGAATAAAATCAATAAATATTTTNATATTATAGATTTAAATTAATTAATTTTGACATACATGGAATTGCAGAATTGGAAAATCTTGATGTTCTTATAATTTTTTTAAAAAGAAGGTTTGAATTTCTTGTAAAATGATTTATTATGCTAAAAATAGCTTTTCAACACATTTTAATTGTGATGTGTCAAACTAAAAGATTAAAAAATAAAACTGAAATTACAATGTCAATGATTATAACACGCCTAGTTTGTAATGTTAATTATAAATATATCTTTAAAAAATAATGTTTTCTATTTCTATACCTTCTATACATTAGTTTCTTAACCTAATTTCAAAATGATTTTTGAAAGCATCATATTTAGATGCAAAACAGTATAGTTTGAAATACTGAATAGAAATTGGTCACAATTAGTTCAAATTTTTTATTCTTATATTACTATTACTATCTAGTTACCATTGTTTCGATTCTACTGTGTATTGACTATTATTAGCATATGTATTTTTACTGTATTATTATTAATGTTATATAAATTATTATATTTTGTTTCTGAATAAAATATTAAAAAAAACAAAATCATTTGCAAAAGTTATGCTAATTTTCATTCTGTAATTTATTTTTAAATAATACTTATAAAGTGCACAATTATTTAATTGTTTGTTTTAAATATTTATTATTACTGTTATTTTTTTTTAAAAAATATAGTGCCAGGTGTGCCAATGGAGAAAATGAAGAACAATCAAGATAAACATGAAATGGAAACTAAAAATTTAAAAGCAACTTTATACATTAAAAATCCCAAAGAGTTTTCAGACTTTGAAGTAAATGCTATACAAATAGCTCCAAAGGAAATTGCACAAGTTGATATGAATCAAATTATTACTACTAATGAACCCAAAGATCTAGATGAAATTGAGGATAAAGTTATTTTCAAGGATAATGACAATTCACAAAAGAAACAGAATATAAAAGAATCAGATTCGAGTGATAGCAGTTCAGAAGAGAAGGAAGAACCTAAAAATTATTATGAAATAAAAAATGACGAAACAATTACGACAGAAAAAATAACAACAGAAAATAAAAACCAGAAAGATGAAAGTGGAAGTTCAGAAGAGGATGCTGATGAATCAAATGAGAAAATAAAACATAAAAACAAAAAGGACAAGGAAGATAAAAGTGGTGAGGACAAAAGTAGTGAAGAGGACAATAAAAATGAAAATAATGAGGATGAAAATAAAGAATTAAAACAGAAAAATAAAAGTAAACTTGCTCAAATTACACTGTCCAAAACAAAAAATAAAAGTAATGAAAAGGAAAAGAATAATGAAGATAAAAAGTTAAAGAAAGATGAAAGTACTGAGAATAACAACAAAGAGAAGACAAGGAAACAAGCAAAAAATATTAAAAAATTTTTTAAAAAGAAAAATACAATGAAACCAAAGAGACCTAAAGGTGATTTGCAGTCAAAGAAATTGGAAAAAGAAAGTGAACAAAAACAAGGTAATATTTTTTAAATAAATTCCATTGTTGGATTAATAGTATAGTATTCACCATTCAACCTTTTTTTAAGTGGGTGATACAATTCCTTGTATCACCCACTTAGTCTGTCTTAGGTGAATTTTCTTCTGTCTTCCTAGATTAATCTCAATAATATTTTCTGAAAAATCTATTTTCTAGAAAAGTCATGGTTTTTAACTGTTCTGGAATTAAACTTGAACAGAGCCTTTTAAATCAATATGTCTCAATATGGATTTTGCATGATGGGTAATGTGTCCTAGAACATAAGACAATAGAACAGGAAGCTTGAATGATGTCATTTCCTGTCCTAGAACGTAACACAATAGAATGGGGTTGGCCATCTTGGATATTGCATGATGGGTAATGTGTCCTAGAACCTAAGACAATAGAACTAGAGGTGAGACATCTTGAATGATGTCACTTCCTGTCCTAGAACCTTAAACAATAAAAAACCATGAACCTAAGGTCGGCCATCT
>PXIH01S0069568.1:1672-13297 GCA_003024985.2 Euperipatoides rowelli
CACTCTCATGCAGGTGCTCCACTGCCACGTCTATTAATCACACCTATCCCAATTATAAAAACTAAACATTACATATAAATTAGTTAACTTTCACCATTACACAAACATCGCTGTGCTATTGCTTACTCCCTGGCTCCTATTCAGTTATATAATGCAACGATCCTAAAGTAATTGATGAGCCTGGGGGCTAACATTAAAACCACACACCATAGAAGTTTCAGGACCACATGACTAAAGCCTCAATGATGTGGCATAAGATAAGGGAAGTAATTCTGACTCCTAAATAAGCTCTTAAGAAATTTACTAATGGAGGAGCCAGAATTCTAAAAATAAAATTTAACTATTGTTAGATACCTCAGGCTGTCGTACTGTAGTTGTCTTCTTGTTTTAATAAGACTATACAACATATGTAGAATACTATTTATTCTAATAACATTATATAACTAACATAGGTTTAAGAAGATAACTTTTAGTGGTACAAAACTCATGTTACATGGTAGGCTATATCATCTGCTACATACTACAGCGATTTCATTAGTCCCCGAGATCTTGTTACATTGAGTTCTACTATACAACACTACCTTCCCCTCAAGAAAAGAGTGTTGCTACAAATTTAATTTAACAACTGGTTTTTTTCTCTGATTGATCTTCTCAACTTCTCCACAGGTTTACAGTTCATGTCAGATGTTTTACTGGTTTATTCTCTGGCTGGTCTTTTCAACTTCTCCACAGGCTTATAGTTCATGTCAGATGTTTTACTGGTTCCTTCACAAACTAACTTACTTCCAGTGTTTTCTTCCAAAAGTGGTGTGTTATCCTTCTTTTCTTCCACTTTTGTTGTTTCAACTTTAATATTCTCATCTTCTATCTTGAATTGTGTGTCCTTCCTTATCTGTCCAAATGTATTTTACTCACTCCTTTCTCCATCTCTACTATCACCATTGCATTTCCCTTCATCTGTATGATTTTTCCCGGCATCCACTTCTCCCCCATTCCATAATTGTGAGCCCAAACTTCCTCTCCTGTCTGGTAACTCTTTGTTTCCAACTCATTGGTTTCCTGAACATTTTTTGGTCTCAATAAATCCATTCTAGTTCTTATTTTTCTGTTCAGAAAAGCTTCTGTTGGAGAAATTGCAATGGTAGTAACCATTCGATAAAACTTAGATATCCAATCGAACTTGTAATGGTCCAGACTCTTTATCTAGCCCTTCCTTCAGATCAAACTTCAGTTTATTCAGCCCCTTCTTTACAATNGGGGGGGGGTAGTAAACTCATTACTGACCACCAAAAATCATAAAATGGCCATTGGTGGGCGTTCTGGACCAGGTTGAAGAACCCTGTATTAGACTGTTACAATAATTATTAAGTTCCATTCTAAAGTTTCTTAAAAAATTTTAAATAACAAGTTCATTAATTTTGATTATGCACGTACAGTATATCTAGTAAAACATAAAAAATATATACAGTACACCCATTATAGCAAGGAATGCCTATTTATGCGCCTTTTTTTTTTTTTTTTTAGATTTTTAATTTTTTTTTCCCTTTGGAAACATTGATTAACTTACAAAATTAACCTTGACCTTCAAATTATCTTTTGTTATCTGAATTAGTCATGTCATCTAGGGGATTTTAAAGTGTTAGTTTTTGGATTGGTTAGATTTAATTAGTTTTTGCCTTATAGGTAATTGTTAAATGGGAGATTCTAGTTTACTTGATCCTGAGAAATCGATCAACATGGCTGCTTAAAAATTTTAGCACTTGTCTGTCGTTTTTTTTTTTTTGTTGAAACCACCGGAGGAAATGATGAATTCCCCATAAGTGATGGAAGAGATTGGCTAGGAAGGGTAAATAAGTCGAGGGATAGTTGGATCTATAAGACAAAAAAAAAAAAGACTTGGGACTTGAAATTTTGGAGCAGGGAAAAAAAAACTTTAATTTGTGTTATTTTATTTTTCTTTTATGTTTGCTTATTTACCGTAATTTTGAAATAGCACAGCTCAACTTAACCATACATATATACATGGGCCTCCGCAGGGGATGGGGGCAAACTGGGCACTTGCCCTGCTACCTGGGATTAAATAAAAAAATAATTTAAGGTAAAAAATGTAACCGTAAGAATACGGAAAAACAGAGGGGTGTGACTACAAGGGGTATTTATTTTTTAATGTTTATCAAAATGTTTACACAACCTAAAAAAAAGCTTCTCAATAATATTTTGCTCCCCCCCCCCCTGAATTTTTTTCTGCGGACGCTCATTTACACACTAGACTGTACATACAGTAAGGTATATATCGGGGCTCGACAAAATGTTTTTATTGTTCTAGACTCTGGCTAATTAGTGGTTCCAATACCCGAATTCCGCGATACCGAGCATATTTTAGCTGTATTTAAATACCGGTATTCGTAAACAATACCGTTTTTTCGGTATTAATAGAAAAAATTCTAAGCTCAGTAAAGATGAGTATGGTAGCCTATTTAATATTTTTTTTTACCATTTTTAAATATATCATTTTTATCGGGGAAATTCCTGATGAAATTCTGCAAACTTATGTTAAGCTATGTGCTGCTTAAATAACAAACTCACTAATGAGTAGTCTATTCAGAGTAAAAATAAACTAAAGTGCTACATGTTAAGTCAAAACCAAATCACCAATTATCATCAAATCAATAGCCAATGGCTTTAGTATTCTACACCTATTACCTACCTACTAGGGATGCACCGATTAATCGGCAGGTAATCGGCCTAATCGGCTCTTTTCTGATTAATCGGTAATCGGCATGTTTTTTGGTACGGTGCTATATATAGGCCTACTCTACTGTATGTATTTTACACCATTACTTTTCAAATATTTGTCTACTTTAAATCCTGAAAAATGCACACCATTATCCGTCACCACTGTGTAAGGTAATCCAAATCTTGCAAATAATTTCCTAAATTCAGTTATAGTAGCATGAGTGTTTGCTGAGTTCACAATGATTGCTTCTAACTACTTAGAAAATTAGTCTACTAGTATTATCATCTTGCCTTCTATTGGTACCATATAGTCGGCATGTAGTTTTTCCCAATTTTTTTTTTAATTTGGCCAAGGTATATAAACAGTTTTAGCTTTGTTATCTGCTGTCTGTTGGCATGTATTGCAGCAGTCACATATCTTTCTATATCTGCATCTACCCCAGGCCACCATACCTTTTCCCTTGCCAAAGCCTTCATCAGGGACAAAGCTTGATGTGTTTCATGTAATTCCTTTAACACTATCTTCCTCAATGTTTTTGGAACTACTATTTGCACCTCCCACGGCAGCACTCCTCCTTCCATAGATAACTCTAATTTTTTTTTTGTAAAAATTATCCATTAAATCAAATTTTTTGTACTTCTCTACATCCTTTGGCCATCCTGTGCTCACAAACTCATAGACTTTATGCAGTGTTTTGTCACTGTATGTTTCCCTTTTTATCATTTCCACATCACATGGTACTCCATGTGCTCAATAACAATTTCCAAATTTGGAGTATTTTCTTTATTTTGTAAAGGCAGTCTGCTTTTAATGCATCACCATTAGCATGCAATTTTCCCGTCCTATAAGTCAGTCTGTACGAGTATCCAGCCAACAGCAATGCCTAACATTGAATTCTCGTAGCCGACACCCTTGGTATCTGTTTCTTCTCTGAAAATAATTAAACCAATGGTTGGTGATCAGTCTGTAGCGTAAATGTCTGCCTACTAGATAATCTCTATATTTGGTAACACCATAAATTAAAGCAAAAACTTTTTTCTCCAACTGATAATAATTCTTCTCTGCATTGGTAAGAGTTCTTGTTCAAAGCAAACACAATTGGTCTGTCTGGTTCTCCTTGTTGCTTCCCTGGGTGTGACAGTACTGCCCTTACCCCATATGGTGAAGCATATCAAGCCAGTATTAATTCCTTTTTGGGATCATAGTGCACTAGAACAGCTGTCCCACATATACTTAGCTTCTTTAGATGCTTCAAATGCTTCCATCTGTTCAGCTTCCCATTTCCATGGTACTCCCTGCACTAGTAATTTGTATAGGCTAGAGGAGCAAATAATGTTGCCTGGTTTTTTATTAATTTTCCGTAATATGTCATTGTGCCAATGAAAGCTTTAAGTTGTTCAACTGATAAAGGAACAGGTGCTTCTTTTATAGCTTTGAGTCTCTCTTGTAAATGATGAAGTCCTAATTTATCTATTCTATATCCTAGATACGTTAGGATATATTTGGCAACATAAATTCACACTTTTCTTTTTTTACTCTTAACCTGCTTCTTTTAACCTATTTCTAAGCTTTTTTAGATGATCACTGTCATTTTTTCCAGTTACTATTATATCGCCTTGAAATCCTTCTACCCTAGGTATACGCTTTATTAATGTGTCTATGACCCTTTGAAACAATGCTGATGCCAACAATATTCCAAAAGGAAGTCTGTTATATTTGAACAACCCCTTCTGTTTATTTATTACTACTATTTCCTTAGATTCCTTATCCAGTTCCAATTGATTATATGCATCCTTTCAGTCTATTTTAGTGAATTTTTTACCACCTGATAAGAGTTGCAACTATTGTCTGGAGAATTCATTTCAAATAAATAGGTAGGCTATAAAAATTATAGCAAAAAAATGTATTTTTTTTTAATTCTATATAAATTCGACTTTAATATAGCCTATATAATTTTTTTTAATCTAAAAATTATTAATTAGGCTAATAGCCTATGTTATAACTTTGCACTACAGACTATTTAAATGTATTGTATTTCTCTCTAAATAATATACTGTAGTTTTCCAAAGAGTTATAGGCTTAACACATCGAACAATTTTTTTAAACAAAACACTTTATTACATTAATATTAATTACATAGCCTACATAAATTTAAATCATTGAAATCGTGAACTATTTTTAATAATGCCTAATATAGGCCTACAGTATACACTGTATACAGGCTGCATATACAGCATTTTTAAAGACATTGCTCAAGATTTTTTTTCTTTAGAAAATATAACGGAATGACCCAATATTCGTAGGGAAAAAAAATAATTTATATCCTTCAAAATAATTACAAATTAATAAAAGAGAAGTATTTTTAAAAAAAAAAAAAAAAACAGGATAAGGCAGAATCTACATAGGTGATATAGATTCTGCCTTATTTGTAACTGTAAACGCCACAACCCAANCGATTACTGCAATGTAAGTAATAAATTAGTGATTTTTCATTGGGTTGTTGACTTTTAATCAAAGGTTGGCCGATTAATCGGTAATCGGCCGATTATTAAAGGCTGTTTAATCGGTAATCGGCCAATGTGCTTATCGGTGCATCTTTACTACCTACATTAAACATGGCTGGGGAGTATCGAATATAACGTATGTATCTTAAATACCATGGTTTGTTGTTGCCTGGCTTTTTTGTATTTTAAATAAAAGCAGTTTCTTTTTAAATGTATGATATTATACAGGTATCAAACTATTTTTTTTATTCTTCGTTACCGGTACTTTTAAATACTTATAATAAAGTAATAGGGCCTACTTATCACTGCTAAACAATCCTAAGCCTGAGGCATATAAATAAAAATTTATTCTGGGCATGTGAAATTTTCTATAAGATAGCCTACCTGCCCAGGCATATGTTTTTTTTTTTTTTTTAATGTTGAAAACGTTCTTGAAATTCATTTGTTTCATTTAAATGACTCACAAATCATTCCATCAGTTTCAGTACCGGTACCGGTCTTTCGGTTCCAGTAGGCTACCGGTGCCTATATTGTTATTGTTTCTATTTATCTTAGTATTAATGGCCAAAAAATTATTATTATTAGAATATTACTTCATTTCTGGATACTCGTTTCTTGACATTTTATGTGATCGCCATTAATTATCCAGAATTCTTAGCAAATTTATTTTAAGAGGTCAAAGAATGACCTCATAGAAATACCTACCTTGGATGACTTTTTGAAGTGATGCTGTAATGAAGTTACTAAAAAAAATAACATTTTTTGAGGAAGGCATAAAAGGTGTAAATTTGCAATTGGTACGGTATAATATGAATATATTCCAACAACAAGTGTACAGTCCGAAAGAGCTTAAAAATTTGTTCCTGTTTAAATAGTGAAAGTATTGACAGTTTGTTTTGTAAGAGCACACTTTAATAGTGAAAATGCTGTGAAAAGTTAAATTTAAACTTATTTACTTGAATCCTTTTTTTATATTTAAATAAATTGTTTTTTTAATTATTTTTCTTAGAAATCGTTTTAAAAAAAGTTCCATTTCTATTTTTTGAAGTTGTTTTTGACTTTTGATTGTTATATAATTTTAAAAATGCATTTTTTTTATAGAAAACATGAGTTTGAGTGCATAGGCCTATTTTTTTTTATCTTACCTGTGTCTTTACCTGTACTCCTTTCCTGATGAATATACAGATGTTTCCGGTGCAAACATATATGGGCTAGCCATTAGCAGTAAATTGTGTTCTGCATGCTTTCCCCCCCCCCCCCCCCCAATATCTGCAAGAGGCATGACATGATATTTTCAACTAATATCAATCATATGAAAATATTAAATTTTCCTTAGGTGGAAGAATAGGTAAGGGTGGAATGTAAAAACTGGGGAAATTAAAAACAAATGTTAAGCTAATTTTAGTCTTTGTGACTAAAGGGAATCCATTTGTAAAAGAAAAAATTGAATAGAGAACTTTGTTAACTATGATTAGTGATCTTTGTTTATAATCTTCTGTGCACTAATATTGGCCTGATGTATGCTTGCTTCATCATATAAACATTGGCTCCAAATTGTTCTGCTGATTAGAAACATTAATTTATTTGCTTTATAATGATTGATTTTTAATGTGTTCATCTCATTTGAGATTATTCTGAAATTTTTTACCAAATTTGTGTCTTCTCAATATAGAAATGGAACTAAATTAAATTAAAATTCTGTATTCTCTAAATAGTAGCCTATATGTATGAGTTCTTTTATTATTATTCTATTTAAACAATCAATTTCTATCATTTTTAATAGGCTTAACAATTTATTTGTACAACATTAATACGTCATTTTTTATTAACCATTGTTTGGGTCTTAGTATGTAGGCTATATGTTGCATTAAAGTTCGCAGATAAAATTTAGATTTTTATCTCTTCAGTTATGAAATTTTTGCTGAAACATTAAATTTAACTTAGCATTTGTAAAAATACATGTAGCCTAATTAAAATATAGTACCGTAATAATTGAGAATTAGATTAAAAATAGCTAATTATTAACCTCCTTGTCCATTTTAGCTAATAGGCCTAGATGGCTATAAAGTGACTAGCTTAATTTTTAATTATTTCAGTTATATGTCATCTCTAGGAAGCTAAACTAAAAAAAAAAGTAGCAATAGTTAACAATAAAAATATTATAGGCCTATAAAATCACCAAATCGATCATTTTTATTTCCACTCAAACATTTATGTATGTGAAAGGAAGATGAAGAGTCCTTTTTTTTTTTTTTTTCGGTGATTTATATATAAGTTTTGGTGCTGTAGCTATTCTTGTAATGTTTTGCCGAGACCTTTTTGAGATGTTTTGGAATGCAGCATATTGTGATCTGTGTCAGGAATCAGTACCTTGTAGTTAAATAACATTTTATCTCTACATATTTTAATGGGTGATATATACAGTAATATAGTAGCCTATGTTCTTAGTTTCTGTTTTGCAGAAGAGAACTAGGCTAGCCTACAAAACTGGAATTTTCAAAATTATAATTTCTAAATTTGTCGATTATTTTTTTAATTATTTGGCTAGTAGGGCCTAAGTTCTGCTTACCTGGCTTTTATGGATTCCTTAGAATTGAAGCATATTCAGCTATTAGTTTTATGTGAATACCTTTCTTAAATTGTTTATAGATCCATCTGTCTACCCCAGCCCCTTCCATTTTATTGAAATTTTAATAGTTAAACTGGATTAGTTCTATAATGTTGATTGGACTGGACTATCCAAAACTTTGCCACAAATATATTTTGTAATTTTCTAAAACCTGTCTACTTCATGATTTATAGCATTATTATTTTTTGATTGAAGTAACAGCAATAATCTGTATGTTAAGAGAGAATTTTTTTTAGGGTAATATAAGTTATATTGTCATGTTTTAACTTTTATGGATTGCATTTTCACTTGAGAACAATGTGCCAAACTAATAACTGGTTTGTTTACAGGAAAGCTTTAATCTACTTGTGTAAGACAAACACTGACGTTCTGGCTCATACCCAGGTAACAGTACAAGCGAGCGGGGTCATGAATGGTTTCAGCACAGAGGAAGACAGTCGAGGACATGATCAAATCTGTTGCTTGTTTGATGATGGAGAACGATGTGCCAGGACTGCTGGAAACGCTAGTTATAGCAAAAGGATACAGAAGATGGTAGCACAAAGAAAATTGAAATTAAATATTGATCATAGTGCAAGGCATATTTATATTTGTGACTATCATAAAGGAGTAATTCAGAGTGTGCGTTCAAAAAGAAAAAGAAAGGATAGTGACGATGATGCGGGATCACCCGACCAGGATTACGATATTCCTGAGGTTGATTTGTTTCAATTGCAAGTGAATACATTGCGCCGCTACAAACGACATTTCAAGCTTCAGACCAGACCTGGTCTAAATAAAGCACAGTTGGCCGACTCTCTAAGCAGACATTTTAAAACTATTCCAGTCGTTGAGAAAGAAGCTTTAGCGTTCTTTATTTATATGGTAAAGAATAAGAAAAGTAAGTTTGACCAGAAGAATATTGAAAATCCTAGTATAGGATGATAGCCTATATTTCTTCTGTTTAAACCAGTTCACTGTGATTTGTAGGTCTTATGGGCTTCTTTTCAGCGTTATAGATATCTGAACTTCACTTGGATTAAAGCTGAAAACTTCTGAGGATTTATATTAATTTCTAAAGCTAATCTTATTTTTATTGCTATAAACTAGAATGTTTTTAAACATTGTAAATAAAAATGTATAAATAAATTGTCCATTTTTAATTGCATAATTTTTAATGGCTCAATTTAAACCTTTACTGGTGATACACCCTTAGTAAATATTCATATAATTTATTTGTGCATAAGTGGTTCTTTAGTTATATTTCATAAACTTGTGCAATTCCAGATCTAGGATTTGCAGCACCCAGGTTAAGCCTGAATCTTTTCTGCAACCCTAAATTTTACTTTATTGTCATATTTTGACAAGATATTTGGTTAAAAAAGATTGGGGAATAAGTAGTAAATGCTAATAAGAAAAATTGCTTTTAATTGCATCAAACATTTATGTCATGAATTATATTGGAATGTGCAAAAATTGCTAAAAATAACTTTTTATATTTTAAAATTTCTGTCTCTGTCTACATTTTAATTGGTGGATCAGAGTATCAAATGATTGAGAAAATTATTTAGCCTTCAAGTCTTCCTTCAATATACTATAGGTAGGCTATAGACGTTATGCTGGTCAAGATCACCTGCACTTTTAAACCTTCATTTTTTTCTGGTTTGTAAGAGGGGACGAGCTCTTACTTTGTGTCCCCATCTTAAACTTTATAAAAAGCTTCAAGTTCTTCAACCATCAAAATTTAGAAGGTGAGCCTTTATTTTGACATGTTTTCTGATTTCTTAGAAATAGTAAAAAACAGGATGTGCCTTAATTTGACAAAACCAAGTAAAATCACTTTTTTTTTTAGAAAAAGAAATTAACTGTAAAATTCAAAATTAATTAAATATTGTCTCCTTTAAAATTAGCCTACATGGCAATAAGTAATTAGATAGCATGCTTATAGATCTTTTTTTAAATAAGTGTGCACATTTGAACCATATCAAAAGAAAATAATAAAATCTATTTCTCTAAATTTTCTTTTCTCTACATAGAATAGCTAATCATACAGCAATAATATTTTTTTTTTCTTACTTATAAATAGCCTATAGGCCATTTGGATTTTCTCTGTAGAAAGTGTACAATAAGTTTTATAGAACTGTGCATCAAAGAGTACGGTAGCCTAAGAAATTACAATAGGCTATGTACAGTAATGTTTCCCTTATTTAAAGTATTCATTTGTTTTTCTATCCATTTATGTTTTTATTGTTCATTTCAAGTATTTTATTTTTCAATGTTAATAGGCTATTTACAGTAAGTGCCAGGAGTTGAGATAAATAACATGCTATAGTCTATAGGCCTACAAATTCAATATTTCTCACTCGTAATGAAAAAGAAAATTGATCAGATTTTCTTTTATATTTTTAAATATTATACTGTACGTACTAAGTAGGCTAGGTAGCCTACTAATATTTTCCCAAATATGACTTTTAACATATTTCTCTATCGTTTTAAATAAAGTTTTTAGATAAATCTGTTAAATTTCTTCTTTATAAACACTATTTCAAATTGATATAGCAATAAAGAAATTTGGTAATAAAGAATAATATGAAAAAATTAGTTTTCTAAGCTGTATCATTCCTGATTGGATGAGAATAGATCAAAAATTCTATAAATGCTTCGCTTATCTTTAACATTAACACTAACTTGTACTTTTAAAAGCAAATTAGTTGCAGGAAAGTCATTATTTCTTTGTTATTGTGATTCAAATATGTACTGTTAATAACCGAGTTTAGCACTAATTTGTTTATATTTCCGTCCATAGATCGATTTAGGGTAAAAGAGTGGAAGATTATAGATTTTGTATTATTTCTGCAGTAAATCCTAGACAAATTGGCTACATGATTACTGTAAACCCCTAAATATTCACGTGTCTTTAATATTCTCGATAATTATATCGTTAATATTCACGATAATTCTATAACCGCAAAATTTTAAAGTCGATAATTTTTAAGTTTTTTTTTTAACCTTTTTTTTTTTTTTAACCTTTTTTTTTTTTTCTAGTAGAGGTATATAGATACTTATAAACTTGATCTGTTATTGAAATATGGTCTCTATTTTGAAGTATATGGGTGAAAATCAAAAAAGTGTTTAATTTGAGATGTCACTGAGAAGCAAAATTTTTATTGTTTAAACCTTTTGGGAATAATATATTTTGTTCCCCTGGGTGTTGTCTACAGAAGATNACTTACTAAAAAAATTATAATTAAATTATTTTTATTATTGATTTAACTACAGTATTTTAAATAATATGCAGAAGATCATATTTCTTTAAAACTATAGAGCATCTTAATGCTCTAGGCTACAGATTACACTTTAGATTTTTATTTAAAGAAATTAGAATTACATGCTTTCACTGCTAAAATAAAAGCTGATGCAAATAAAACATGTTTTATTTGCCCTAGTTTCTTTTTTTAAATTGTGCTGTCTAGAAAACAAAAGCTCTGCAGTTTTTGGCCATTTCCTCTATTCTCACAGATAGCCTACTAATTAAGTGCTGTTTTTTTAAAAAGAGCATCTTTAAAATTACAATATTTATTGTCAATCTTTTCACACTAGCCATAAGAAAAATCTCAGAATGGCTACATGAAGTAATATAGAATTAGTAGCCTATAGCTACTGTGTATTTCATTTTAAGTGTGTGATAAGGCTTTGGCCTAGAATTATGCAGTGGCTGAGGGTTCCCTCGCTTATAATAATAACCAGGCAGTTGTGAGAATCATGCATCAGAGTAA
>PXIH01S0069740.1:0-10524 GCA_003024985.2 Euperipatoides rowelli
ATACTGAATATCATTTCTTACAAATTTTGAGGTGCTGAATTCAAATCTGACCTTAAATTTTTTGTGGCACCCACAGATTTTTTAATAATTAGGCACGTTTCTTTGATTTAGAAAATCATTTAAAATAGCATTATAATAAAAACACCGCTTTTAAAGAATTAATTTGGTCAATAATTTTTCGTAAGAAATACCCTTAATATATTAAAAAACAAAAAATAACATAACTGTATATGATTTTTAACTAGTTTATGAAGCCAGCTACTGGATGGAGTCCCTTTATTTTATGCCATTCAGATTGCATTCTGTGTACCTGTGGAGTTTCCACACAATCTATCCAGCAGAAATTTTTTACATATTGGGTTTCCACCTCCCCTGATAATGGTTTTCTATTTTGGCAATGTCTTGGTGAAAACATTCACCATGTTCATCATTCACCATGTTCATCATTCACCATGATCATCACTCACCTGTTCGAGGTTTGGAGGGAAATAGGCGTAGTCTAAGTGTGAACGTAGGAAGGAATTTTGAGACTTGTTGCATCTAAGATTTATGTATCTTTTCAAGTGTTTCCACTAATTCTTGATAAATTTCTGACTTGTTATTGCCTAAGTTCACACAAACAGGTTTGAAAGCTAGCAGTGTTTCTAATTGTACTTAAATCAATGTTCAGAGTCAAACTCATCTTGCATTTAGTTTCCTAATTTGAGGGCCTAACAAATACAGTATATCCTTTATTATTTTGCTTTTTGTGATTTGAGGAAATTTATTAATCAAGTAATGGAACCCTTCTCCATCTTTATTAAGTATTTTTACAAAGTTTTTTTTAATGAATCCTAGCTTTATATTAAGTGAAGGCCAAATTTTATATTCAACCAATGGGTTAAGCATGACATTTTTCTCCTGGTACAAGTTTTACACAAGATGGCCAATCCTTACTATCATAGTGCTTATATCTAACCAGACTATCCCATTCACACATAAAAAAACAACAGTATTTCATGTAGCCTACCTACTTTGTAAACCCATAAGAATACAAATCACTTTGAAATCCTCACATATTTGCCACTTTTGGTCATTACATTGCACCTTTTCCAAGAAAAATTTAATGTTTTCATATATTTCTTTCATATGCACTGCATGTCTTGGCATAAATACATGACAACTGAACACTTATTGGATTCAAACATTCCAAGCAACTACAACTGCTTCTGAGATGAATTCTGTGGAGGAAAAAGCAGGCAATAATATGTTTTGTATACATTAAAAGTTAAAACTTACATTTTGCAGCAAATTTATTGCTACTCTATTGAATAATTATAGTGCAAGTTCATAAAATTAATTCAGACTAATACCATAGCCAGATTCACTAAATTTATTGTTTGTGTTGGAAGAAATATATAATTAATTACCAGTGTTAGCTGTGGGAAACCAAATCTTAGAGATTAATGAAAAAGCAGGCCCGATCATGCACAATTTGTAGTGCAATTTGGGATGGTTTATGAAACCTAAACATGTTACTTCAAGATAATATAGGCTCTAACATAATGTCTACTAGGCTTTTAGGTTGGTTATAATACAAGAAACAGGATGTTAATATGTGACTGGGCTGTGGATTAATACTCCTGGTTTGAAGATATTGTAACAAAAAAGTTCAATAGCCTTTATCACTTAAAAAATATCCATAATGAACCATGATGGATAAAATTCCAATATATTCCAATGAAAAGAATCATAATGGTCATGGAACAATATACATGTACATTTAATATCATTGTGGTGCCCAGTTTTAAGATGATATTAGAAGGCTGATTCACAAATAAGACGCTAAATAATTACGATTTTCTCAAAATTTGAGGGTGCTAGAAAAAAAACGAATTTCACCATTGTTTTCAGAAAATCAAAATACATTAGGTACACCCCATGAAATGAAAAAAAAATGTTCACTGTTGTTCAGTGATAATCGACTGTTTAATGGTTTGAGTCAAAGGAAGAAAACTCCGAACTACACACACACACAAAAAAAAAAATGGCTACAATCACAGCTATAATCAGCGAGAGAAAATAAAGTTTTAATAATAAAGATGAGATGGATGATCTGGCCAAAGATTGTTTATAAAATAACAAACAGAAATAAAGAAGAATTTCCCATTATTATAGGAGACTTTGCTGTAGAAATAATGATTGATTGAAGAGCTACTTGCAACATATAGATGAGTAAAAGCACTAAGAAATATTTAAGAATAAGAAAATGTAAAAGTTCCTCAACTAGCAAAAAACCATTATGCTTATGGACAAAAAGTAGCTTTAAAAATAATTGCAAATGTTTTTAACAAATATTAAGGTGTTAAATCAACTAAAAGAAATTCAATTTTTAGTTAGGCCTAGGCCTTCAAGGATGGTGAATCACTGTTAGGTATCAGAAGTATCTGCTTTAGAATGAGGATTTTTGAAAATAGGCTTTGATAATGTAAAATGAATTTATGACAATGAATAGCCTATGTATTAAAATAGTGTAGAATTTTTGAATCAAGAATAGTAAAATTAAAAATTTATCAGTTAAAAATTTGTATTGCTCCTAGTATACCTCCAGGGGCACAGCCTCCTCGAGAATAGCCTACCTTTAATCTTAGAGACCAATTAATTGGTACCGTAGTATGGCAAAAAATTAAAAAAAAAAGACATTATTGAAGAAGTTAAAAAAGCCACAATATGGGTGTTCCCATTAGTTATGGTAAAGAAAAAAAATTCTTCAGATTTTAGATTATGTAGGCTTGCATGATTTTAAAAACTAGGCAAATAATAGAATTAGCCATTTGGCTAATAGCAAATTTAGCAAAAATATGTCCATAGCCTAATAAATTTTAATGCTGAAATTTTCATTATTAAAGTGGCATTTAAAAATACATAACATTTTGGCTAATTATTATTGGGCTATCAATGTTTGCTTGTTCCAAGCAACATGCATGTAAAACATGCATACTGTACTCTATAGAAGTTATCTTCAGTTATGGTTTAATGAAGACATCATTGTTAGCATTAGTTAACATTAAAAGTTTTAGTTTAAAACAAAGTCGTCTGTCTTGACCTTTACTCTGCTACATGGATTATAGGCCCAGGCAAAGAAAGAAAAAGGAACATGCTTAAATTACAATTTTGAATGTAACAAGACAATATTTAAAAATTTGTTTCATTCATTCATTCAAAAAAAAAAACTACCGTTCGAAATGAAATAAAATAAAAAGGGATTTCAAAACATTTCAAGAACTTTATCAAATCTCTTCATACAACTTTTAAAATAAACAATATTAATGAAAAATAGCTGTACTGAGAAGTTAATAAAAATAATTTTGATAAGTGGAAGATCCAAATAGATGCTTTACTGATAAGGCATGACCGATGGGGCTATGTAAATGGAGCAATAACCAGACCACCAATTGGAACTGATGCAGCTGCCACGTCAAAAGCAATAGAAAATTGGACCACCAATGACCAAAAGGCCAGAGCAGATTTAATTCTATCAATAAATCCATCAGAACTATGCCACATCAAGAATTGCATGTCAAATGACATTTGGACCAAACTTAAAAGGATTTATGAATCTAAAGGACCAGCAAGAAAAGCAACCTTCTAATACAACTTCTCTTTACAAAAATGACAGATGACACACCCATGTCCGAAAATTTGATCAAAATATTTAATATAGTAGACAAGCTCAGTGAAATGGACGTGGACTTATCGGAAGAACTCCTAATATTAGTATTGAACAGTATACCCGATACATATGAAAATTTTTGCGTGGTCATCAAATCGAGGGACAAATTGCCAAATCTGGAAACACTAAAGATAAAATTACAGGAAGAATGCCAAGCAAGTCAAAACAAAGATGTTACCCTTCCACACACCCGCAAAAGTTTTTCACACATATACTCAAAAGGACACATTCCATAAAAGGGTCCAAACTAGAACTCAACCATCATCAAGACAAGAAGCACAAAACAATAAGTGCTACTGCTGCCAAAAACTTGGGCATAAAGCTTCTGATTGCCACAAGAAGATGCACGACATGATCAATTAAAATGCAAGAACAAACAAACACACTTCTCAACATGCACTTGAGAACAAAACAAGGACTGCACCACAACACTTGACGACATCTGGTTTATAGATAGCGGAGCCACTTCGCATATGTGCAAAAATCAAAATGCGTTCACTGAACTTCAAAAGATTGAAGGAATCAAAGTTAATTTAGAAATAAATGAATCTGTAGAAGTAATTGGAAAAGGGACTGTTACCATAAAAGTTTGGGACTCTAACCATTCGAAGTCAATTAGACTAGAAAATACTCTATGTACCAAAATTGAAAAACAATTTAATCTCCATAGCCAAACTAACTTCAAACGGAAACATAGCTACATTCTCATGTGACACCATACTCATTTGCACTGCAAAAGGTCAGAAAATTCTGAAAGGCAATAAAATGAATGACCTATACTATGAACAAGCATACTCCGAGTCAGCAGGTCTAACCACCAAAATGTATGACTGGCACCAACGGAAGTTCAAACCCCAACAGAGGACATATTTGAAGAAGAAACGCAATTAGCAGACACTGAACCCAACTACCCATCTCCCTCAGAAGCCCTGAAAGGACCTGCAATCGCAAAATGGAAAAAGGAAATGTGCATTGAACACGATGACCTGCTAAAGAACAACGCTTGGGAACTAGTAGACCGACCCTTACACAAGGCCGTAATAGAAAGTGCTGGGTATTATGAATAAAGGACAAAGCGGATGGATCTGTGGAAAAATGCAAAGCCAGACTAGTCGCAAAGGGCTACACCCAAAGATCCCATGTTGACTACAATAAGACATTCGCACCCGTAGCTAGGCTGAGCTCAATATGTACAACGCTGGCATACTGCACTGAGAAAAATTTGCTATTCCACCAATTTGAATTTGTCATGGCGTATATCAATGGAGACTTGGGCTAAGAGATATACATGGAGCAAGCTGAAGGATTCGAAGATGAACCGAACAGCAACAAAGTGTGCCTACTACTGAAATCCCTGTATGGTCTATTACAGGTGGGCAGGCAATGGTATAAGAAACTAGACGATAGCTTGAAATCATTAGACTTCAAGTCACTAAACAAAGACAAGTGCATATACCAAAAGAAAGAACTAAGCGAGACCTCATAATAGTAGGCCTATAAGTTGATGATCTCATCATCACAACAAATAGCACAAACTTATACCAAAAACTAAAAACATAGTTCAGCGACAAGTTCGGAATGAAGGACCTAGGCAAACTACACTACTGAGTGGGGGATACAATTCGACAAGGACATCAACACCAACGTCATAAAGATGTCATAGCAGAAATACATAGACAACCTGATTAGCAAGTACAACCTAGAGGACGCAAAGCCGAGCAACACACCATTCGACAAGGCATTAAAACTAACAAAAAGTATGTGTCCAATCACCGAAGAAAGGGATCATATGAAGAAAGTGCCTTACAGATCATTAATCGGATCCCTAATGAATCTGACCATCGGGACCAGACCCAACATTTGCTTCGCCGTGAACCATCTAAGTCAATCAATAATGATCCAAGAAAACTCATTGGGAAGCCGGCAAAAGAATTGTATGCTATCTGAAACACANACACACAACGACAGCCCGACTTGCAAAACAGAACAAAACTTAGTGGGCTATGTAGACGCTGACTGGGGATCAAATGAAATAGACAGGAATTTTATACGGGCTACATTTTTGTGAGAGGGGCACCAGTGAGTTGGGAATCACGGAAACAGCAAATGGTTGCACTCTCTTCGAACGAGGCGGAATACATGGTGCTAACTCAATCGGCCAAGAAAGCGACGCACTTAAGGGCATTTCTAGGCGAACTCTACGAGGACTATCGCAGCAAAGAACCAACATTGATCTACTGCGACAACCAGGGGGCCACCAAAATCATGGAAAACCCTGTATACCATGCCCGCACAAAGCACAGACATAAAGCATCACTTCATCAGAGAGGCCTACAAACAAAGACAGATAGATATGAAATATGTACCAACCAACCATGTGCCCACAGACATGTTCACAAAACAACTCGCAGGAACGCAACATGAAAACTGCTGTAAGTCGCTAGGACTAAGAGGCACAAACAGCAAAGCACCTTGATGTAGAACAACCTTCATATTGAGAGGGGGATTGTTGGGTTACACCTTCAATGTTTGCTTGTTCCAAGCAACGTGCATGTAAGTTATCTTCAGTTATGGTTTAATGAAGAAATCGTTCTGTTATCTTTAGTTAACATTAAAAGTTTTAGTTTAAAACAAAGTCGTCTGTCTTGCACTTTACTCTGCTATAAAAGTTCAAATCTATAGCATTTCTCCTTAATATTTTCATCTGTGTCAATGAGCTTGAACAACTTATAGTATATATATCTCTTGTGGGAAGATAGGAGTTTGCCGATCTCTAGAGATTTTGTAGACCTGGTCTAAGAATGTGAATTTTAAGCATTTTTCAAAACAAGCTTTAAAGCTTTGTAAATATTTTAGATTTATTTTATTATTCTGTAATGTAACCTTTTTTTTTTGTTAATTTTGTCATTTATCCAAAATTTTAACAAAACTTAAAATTTGTTTAATTATGGCAATTAAATTAAAACGGAATGAAAACATTTTAAAAAAATAAAACAGATGAAAAAAAAGTTTTATTAACAATTTTATATAATATAAAGAGATGAGCCTATACAGTATACAGTCATGTTTTAGTTAATTTACATATTCATCAATTTGATGAATATTTTTTTTTGTACATATCTTTTCAAGAACTTTGTGATGAATAAAATAAAATATGTGGTCATTGCATAAAAAAAAAATACATAGCTATTATCTATATATTTTTAAACACCATAAAACATACAAAACTTTATCGAAAAATTTAAAGCAAAATATGAGATTTTCCATCATTTTCATAACAATATTAAAGATCGTAAATTACAGTGTTTTAAAATATGCTGNTGAGGTTAGATGAATACTAGGTGATTATTTATGTCAGAATTTTTTTTAAATGACTTCTCAACTAAGGAAGAATATTACTTGAATCATTCCATTAAATTCCAGGTTGAACAATAATAATGTAAATTAAAGACATTTTACAACAGTGCATAATAATTATGAAATTAACTATCCTATCCATGCAGGAGTAAACTAAATATGATTATATATTTTTTAATGCTTTTTAAAAACTTTATTAATACAATTCAATTGCTTGTTTATAAGCTGGTCTCAATAACTTCAGATGGAGCCACGGATATGATAGATCTAGCCTAAGTACATTGGCTGATCAAAGTGTGCATCAACTGATTCACTCATGTTGCAACAAGAAGATCATTAAGATATACAATTTGAACAAGATGTAATAGGAGTGTTAATTCAGAGAAATAAATGAGGATTAGGAATCCAAATACAAAACTTTCACAAATACAGATGGATGGAAAGAAGCAGTCAAGGGGAAATTAAGAAGTAACCTGCAGAAGAAAATATCATGTGAGAACTAGTAGGTACCAAGACCAAAACATAGAACTGTATTAATTTCAAAAGATTATATGGCACAAAAATATAAAGTGAGATTAGTTGCAAGACATTTTGAATAGTCACAAAGGATAGATTATGAAGAGTTGTTTGTAGCCTACCTGATTTGAAACAAAAGGTAGATTAATATCAGCATTAGCTTCAGTAAAGATTGGAAAGCCTAATAGATGGATATAAAGATGGTATACTTTAATGGCTAGCAGGAGTAAGTAATATATAGGCTATGGAAAAACAAAAAAAGAGAAGCCATATGAGGATGGAATTTGATGTTTTTTATACAAGAGCATAGGCTATATGGGATAAAACAGGGTGTCAATTAAATAGACTTAATTAGTAGTTTGAAGAGATCAACACAACAACCTTGCATATATAGTTATCCAAAGCTAAAACTAATATTAGGTGTTTATGTTAATAACTTGCTAATCATAGTATAGGAAAACACAGTTTACTAAATATTTCAAGTAGCCAAAATAGTAAATTTGTGTTAAGAGACCTAAACAAATAACTTATTAGGTATTAAAATACATAACAGTGGTAAATTGTATAGTTTGGTACTAAAGTTTAGGAACTTTAAACAAACTGATTCAAATTGAGATATAATTTTCTATATAGGAATATAATGAATTTTAAAAGAGATGGTAACTTTTTAAAATTAATGTACAGTAATAGTAATAAATTTGAAATTTACTTAGCTATGGTACTACAGTATTTCTTGTTCCAACTTTCTTTTACATCAAATCAATGTTTCTTGTATGTTTATTGGATATAAAGTGATAATGACCAATAAAATTAGCAATGGGATCAGGTGCTTAGTAGAAAGAGTAAAACATTCCCATTTATTTAACAGTAAAAGTTTTAATTATGGTTAACAAACACAATGCTATTACATTTAATTACAAGGCAAAAAAAGCTATTTCAACACCTTTGAAAAACTAAATAGTAGTCATTAACTAGTGTAAATAAATCAAATTGACATCAAGTAATTAGAAAAAGTCTAAGTTTAACCTTTATAAATATTCTTGTTAAACTGAAAGCTATCAATACTCATGTACATTCAGAATTTGTACAAAATGAAAATGATAAATTAAAATTTCAACATTATTATAACATTACTATGGCTAATTTGAAATGGGGAAAAAGGAAGATGTAGGGAAGTAGCGTAATAAAAATGTGCACCTATTGAACCAACATTGCTATCAAAATTTATTAGTCATAATGACTTTTTACATATACTGTAGCTCAAAATATATTTTTTTATTTTTTTAAAAAAAAAATTGTAGGCTAAATAAAATTGAAGGACTACAATTTGATTAAATTATTATTTTTTAGTCTACAAAAGAACTAAAACACAATAATTACACAATGCACGTTTCAAATACAGAAAAATCATAATAAATTATAATTGTTTTGTAGTCTAACATTATTTTTAAAAAGATTAATTTTACACATAACTAAATTTTTTAAAAGAAATTAGAATATTAAATGTAGCCTAATTAGAAACAAAACATACAACCTAACCATTAATTTGTTGTTTTTTGTTAACAAACAAATGTCTAAATAAATACAATAAAAACAAACTATGGTATATAGGGCCTACACTAATAGGGTCGAGTCGATATCCAGGTACCGGTTAAGCTACCGAACAGGCAAAAACGGTTAGTAATTTTATCACAAGGTTATTCGTCCTACCTAAATTACCTTTAATATTTGAAAAAAAAAATTGTAGCCTATACGGTATTAATTCTCCCCTTTTTTTTCACAAACAAAAGAAATTAATTAAAATAATAAAAAATTAAAACAAAATTTAGAATAGGCTATCTTATTTTTTTTAATGACCTTGATCGTATATAGCCTACCTGCACTACCTGTAGAATTATAAACTAGCCAAGAACTTTTATTCATTTTAACACTGAGTTTTAAAAATGCCTTCACAATTGAGATTAAGGAATTTACTACTAAGAAATTTTTAATTAGTAATTTCTTCTTAAAAACATTTGACAAAAATAGAAATTTTAAACAGAAAAATAAAATGGTTATCAAATTTTTCCCAACGTGTTCATTTTAATGGACGTTTAAACAGAAATGCCATGCTCATTTTTTTTTAGTTTAATAAATACTCAATTTTTATTTAGAAACAGTAGGCCTATATCAATATTTTCAAATTTAAACAATTGAAAAAATATTAATAAGTTAACTTAATAGTCAATTTTTTTTAAACACTTATTTTTTTAATTTTAACCTATATGAAAATTTTATTTTGTGGCCATTTTCAGTAGGCTATAGCCTAGTCATTAGTCAGGCGTTACAAGATTTCTGAATTAAATCATGTGGTTGACTATCAGGCTTGATTTTCTGTATTCATCTTAGTTAGAATATTTAATTATTGTTAGAATATTTGATTATTATGTGTATTTTCACTGTATTGTTAATTTTTGTCAGCTCATATCAAATTCTGACTGAAACCACGTAAACCACCTTTATTATTTGGGAGCATCTGAGATGTGAAATACATGATCCAGACGCTAGTCTATACGAGTGTATGTACTGTAGATTTCAAATTAATTTTTGTGCATTTTTTAAGGTAAGCTTTTGTTTTTTAAATTGTCTATTAGTCTATTTACTGTACGTTAATTTTTTAATGTGAACTTGTGAAGGCATTTTCAAACTTTTTCACTACGAATGAATAAAAGCTCTCGGCTAGTCTATAATTCAACAGGTAGTACAGGTAATGTATGATTACAAATTTACGATATGAAGGTTAGTTTTTTATTTTATTTACTGTATGTTTATTTTTTTCTTTGGATTCTTGAAATTTATGAAAAAAATTATTTCTATTAAAAAAAAACAATCCAAATATACATACGGTACAGTACAATGATATATAAAAATAATAGATTGCTTATCTGCCCACCATATTT
>PXIH01S0070021.1:0-12301 GCA_003024985.2 Euperipatoides rowelli
GTCTCTGAGTTTCCTTTTGTTTGTTGTCATTACTAATAGCCTAGGGTAAGCGTGGGAAATAGTATCCGGCCTTAACCACTCTTCCACAGCTGTTTTCCATTAGTATTATTATCCTTACCAAGACAACCCTTATCATAGTATAAGTTTATTCTTATATGTTTTATAATATTATTATTAGGCCACCTTAAATTCAAAAATTTGATAAATATGGTAGCCTATACCATAGACATAATTATCCCTGCATATGTGCAAAAAAAAATCATTAGATATTCATGTAAACCATTTTAAATTCATTTTTTCTTCATTTCTAAACGATATTTAAAAAAAAAAACGATTTTTTTTTTGATGTGTGGAGTGGTAGCAGGCTAGCAGCCACATTTTCGGAAAATAGGTGGAGTGGAATGGGTTAAAATAATGATAAAATTAAAGTTTCTTTTTTCCCTCCCTTTTTTTTTTTTTGCTTAAAACTTATTAAATCAGGCTGAACTATAAGCAGTATATTTTTAATGTTTTCATATATTTTATATTGTACAATATTTTTTTTATTGGGAATTTTCTCAAAATTAAAAACTTAAAATTTATATGTTTTTAATTTTGATGTTTATTTTGTCCCTATTGATTTGTTTACTTACTTTGTCTTTAAATGTTTAATACACGTTGGTATTAGATTCTAATCTTCTATTTTTGCCACATACAAAGGTGGATTGTGAGAATGGTTCACCTAAAAAAAGTATCTCACATATTAAAAATAGGTTGGGTACTACTGCTGTATTTGACATTATATAACTCACATACTGTATATAACACACAATTGCTTTATCGCCAGAGGCATAGCAAGGGGGGGGTGGCGACCTGCCCCGGGTACCACCACAGGGAGGTGGGGTGCAAAAAAAAATATTTAATTTTAGGGGGAGGTGGGGTGGGGTGTGAGGGTGCATGGTTGGGTGTGAGGGTGTAGGGTTGTAAGCAAGGGTGCAGGGTTGGTTGGGGTAGGGTGCGTTGTTTTAGTGTTTATCAAAATGACAGATGGTCAACAAAACATCCAGACACCTTAAAAAAAAAAAAAGCTTCTCAAAATAAGACAGACGGTTCACAAAACGTCCAGACAACTAAAAAAAAAAAAAAGGTTATCAAAATATTTTTAAAGAGGGTGCCAAAAGTCAGTTCAGTCCCGGGTANCACACAATCATTCTACACCTCTGTTTATAGCTAAATGTTACTATAAAGCATTTACAGTATATACTTTAAACATACTGATGTAATCAAATTGTAGAATCATAGAATATTACAGAAAAATTATATTAGAAGATATAGAAATGCAAATACTGTATTGTCTTCTCATTATTCTTAACTTGATATTTTATGTTAATTTTATATAACCCATATACAGTATATTTTACCTTGGCAGTTTTGTCTAGAGATCCAGTTGCAATAAGTTTATCATTTGGTGACACTACAACAGAATTAATATCTTTATCATGTGCAATAACTGTACTCTTGTTATTTAAACTCTGAACAGTATCTGAGCTAAAATCACATGATGAAAGTTTCCATATTTTTAAAGTTTGGTCTTCACTACCAGAGACAATGTATTTGTTTTTTAATCTGCAATAAAAATTTAAAATGAATAGTTTTTGAATGATTTTTTTTTGTAATTCTTTGACATATAAATTTTATCAAAGGTTGGTGTGGAAATAGTATAACAGATTAACTATATTAAAATTATCTAAGCATTCAACAGAAAAATTATAATTACAAACATTTTATTTTAATACAATAATTAATTTATAATTGAAAAGTGCAAATTTCCTAAAAAAAAATTGGAACTTTGCAGATAACTGTTGAAATATTAAAAAGGACTTACGACAATTCAGATTTTGGCTTAAATAGTGCAAAACAAAAGGATCTAACTTCATTTCTAAAATAATGCTAAAGTTTATATAGAATAATAAAGTAAATCATGACTCAATTTTAACAGTAGTCCTGTAGCCAGAGACTACCAAAAATTTGGGTGGCCTACTAAATTTGTATGGCTTGTGATCTACACCCATCTAATAATAAAAAAACTTTCATTTTTGCATACATTTAGAGAAAATAAAAAAAATTTATTAATTAAAAACTAGTTTTCCAAAAAATGTTTAAAATAACATATTTAAATCTTAAAATATATAATTTTGTTGTACTTTTAAAAAAAAAAAAAAAAAAACATAACAAAATCAATATTTTATTAATTCTTACCTTGTACAAGATATAGAAGTTACAGGACTGGTGTGACCTTGTGCTATACCTACACAAGTCACAAGACTAGACTCTTCATTCATCAACCACAATCTAACAGTGCAGTCCTACAATTTGTAATAACTTTAGTGATATTAAATATTATAAATAGAGTATAATATACAGAGAATATAACAAATTAAGCAAACCTTTGAGCTGCTGACCAACGTAACCATATCCTTGAATACTTCTAAAGCTAAAATAATATCTGAATGGCCTTTAACAAGTTGACAAGCCAAGCTTTTTAGGGTATAAACTTTAATGTGAGGACTATTAGTAGCCACCGCTATATGAGTGTCTTTCTCACCCATAATACGCAAATCTAGAACTTCATCATTGTGACCAATAAACTAAAAAATAAAGAAACATTTGAGAAACAATAATTTTAATTTGTTCATTATTTAAAAATTTAACTAGTGTATTACAGATTGTTTAAATAAGATTAAATATTGTACAATTGTAATGGTTCTTCCCAAATATTAAGAATAAACTTTAACATTATTATTACATTTTAATAGTGATAAAAGAAAAAGCACATTCAAGACCCCCCAAGAACCGAAAGAGAAAATATTAATTAACAACTAGCTAAGGGACTTAACAAAATAATGGGAATTTATAATTAAAATTATTTTTATTAATTTTATACTTTTTAAATCCTTTAAAAAATATACGATTAGTAAAAACAATAATCACCACTAAGTCTCACATCAAAAAGTAATGTACCCTATGGAGGTAGAGGCTGTCACAATTACAATAAACACAACAAAGAAAAAGTTGCTAATATTAAATTTGATTGCCATTTAAAAAAACATCACATCGTACTGTATTTCTATTTATTTTTATAGAAGAATCAAACAATGGAATAAGCTTCCTTTTGAGGTTGTGAATGCAGTTGGTGTCAATGATTTCAAAAATAGATTGGATCGATATATGAGATTAAGTAATAACAGTAACTCCCATATTTAAGTTTCTTTATTTTTGTTTTGGTGTCAAAAGATTTAATCTTATTCACCTAAAGCTTACATAAATATCACCAACAAAAAACAGATTTAGCTGTTAAGAAACATGTTTACTTATATTTCATTTTGATAATCTAAGATTTACTTAATCTAAGGGTGATTTCATATTTTCTTTCACACATACTCTCTTGAGGAAAATCCCAATATGATAAGTTTTAAAACCCTCAAAAATACTTTCTGATCTGCATAGAAGTGCTAATTTAATCTTACTTTAGCTATGCCTTTTGAACACATATTGAGGAGGGAAAAGAATTGCAATAATTCTATATTTTTTTTTTAAAAATAAATAAAGAAAAGTCCTTTAAAAATTGTCCATGAATGAAAACTTGGTTTGAACTCTTGGTTGTTAGTCTAACGCAGTGGTAGTCAACCTGGTTCCTACCACCCATCAGTGGGTGATTCAAACTTTCAGGGTGGGCAGTGGGAGCTTTTGTTCTTCCTCCATATATCAAATACATTGCTAACAACTTTGCGGGGTGAGTTTGTATTAATGGAGATGCAGTGATTCTTTAAATTTAAATTATCTATGTATAAGCATACATAAAATATAAATAAAAAGATAAATTTACATATTTTTTACAAACCCTCCCCTCTAGAAATTACTTTGCACATGCGCTAAATTGAATAACTGCGGCACTGGTGGGCAATAAGAAAATTTTACCATCAACAAACAGACAAAAGTGGGTGGTAGGATTAAAAGGTTAATGACCCCTGGTATAATGCAAGGCTATGAGGAGAATGACTATGACAATCATCTATTGGAAACTCGGTGCATGGAGTATATTGTGAAAAAAATTTGTTTCGGAAAAGATTCCCAAATGAAGGCAATAGTAAGGAGGGCCATTTTATATGGGGTCTATTTTGCTATGCCATGTCATTTATATAGATAATTAAAATTCTATTGTTCGACACGTGGAGATTGGCACCATGCAAGTAGCATGTTAAGAAGAGTCTTGATTGAAGCATAATCTGTATGGTTTGAAAGGAATTAAAGCCGAAGTCACTACTGCACAGCAGCACATGCCAAAATGAAGGATTACAAACTTAGCCTTAACTATCTTGGCAATTCAGGTTTGATAAAAAATATTAAATGCTCACAGGATTAAACAGCAATGACCCTACTAATTTTATAATAAATTTACAAGATTGAGTTGAAGTATTTGTAGATAGAGCCATGCATTACCTTAGAACAACTTAAACAGGTTTCACATACAGTAGTTTCAATTTGATTGAACGCATGCACGAAGATAAAAGTAATTAAATTTTTTCTTGATAAAAATTATTCAAGACCGCATATAAATTTTTATAACTAAATTTAAGCTAGTTATTGATACTAGCCTACTCAAAATCTGCAGACCAACAAATTTGCAAACAGCAAGGGGAAAAAAAAACATCCTATTGCTATCTTAATTTTAGTTTAGCAAGTGGATTGAACATACAGTACATCACATAATATTGTCACTTACATACCAAAACAGCATATTGTTGCTATCACGCTTAGCTTGAGGACCTGACACCAACAATCAAAGAAATAGTACAGTAGCTAGAAGAACTTACAAAATAAAATATATATATATAAAAATAAGCCAGAGTATACAGTATTTCTTGCCAGCCAGAAGAATAACCATTAACAATAATCTGAGTTAGGAACAGCCTTAAAACTTCTTATCCGTTTTATTTACTTTTTTTTTTTTTTGGCAAAATAAATTGAACATGTAGCTCTAAAAAAAAATATCTACAAATAATAGTGATTAAAAAAAAAAAAATTGATCCTTCTATCTGCTCTTGTTGAGGCAAGAGCCTGCATTATACAAAATTAATTCTTATCTGATTACTAATTCAGGAGATGACCGTGTCGGAGCAAATATACAACAACTTTCAACTATGTTAACTGAATGAGAAATGCATTTTTTTTATTAATATGTTCAAATGGGAATCACAACTGAAAAAAATAAAACATTTATACCCGAATAATGAGATAAAATACAAATAATATAATTGTGTAATGAGTTACTGTATACAATAAACTCCAATAATAATAATATTTACACAATTTACACGTCATAAAATAACCTTATGTAAAAATAAATTAATCCTCTAATTCTGATTGATCAGGTCACAAATAATAAACAAACAAAAAAAAATAAGAATGAAAAAGTTTTTATATTTGTAGAATTGAGACTGAACTCCACACATATGGGTAAATGTCTAAAACAATGACCCTATTGTGTAACATGTACTAAAACCTGTGCAATGCGATTTTTTAATATTCTTTACCTGTTATCTTGAATTCTTAAAGGCATTTTAAAATTGAATGCGTTTTTGAGTAATACATAAACAGAAGTCAAAAAATAATGTGGTCCTGGCTTCTTAAAGACATACTTATAATTATTGCAAGGTGTTTTGAACGAGGCCAGAAATAATAAAAAATCTACGAAGCAGACTGATCCTAGATACTGTATGTGCAAACTCAAGAAAAATTCTAACAAAGAGGTCTCCTTATGTTTGAGTAAATTTTCTAAGCTTGAAAAATAAAAAAAAAAGGAAAAATGTACTGTATATTTCATAGGTGATTTATTGTACATTCTATTCATTTTAATTACCGGTAATGGGAAATTTTCTACATCTCTTAAGTTCCTATTGTAAAATTCAATATAACAATGAACATAATGGAACGTTCATACCTGTTTAAAAAGTTTCAAATCTTTAAGTGAATAAAACAAGATATTGCGTTCAAAGGTAACCACAACCACAGTTTCTAATTTCTTGTGAACAGCTGAAAAAATAATGTTTTGTTCAGGGGCATCATTTGTCTCACTGATAGCAACTTGATTTAAACTCTCTGTTGAATTATCTTCTTGTTTCTGAGAGTAAACACATTGCGCTGACTGGGAGTTCCAGACACGCAAAATTCCTGCAACAAATAATAAATTTAAGAACATTTTTTTTTTAAACAATACATTAAAAATTCAGCTTACAAGGCAATGGTTATGGATTTAATACACTAAATATATTGTAAAGATTGGTTCCCCTCATTAAATTACTATATGGTAATGCTTAAATTCTTCTTTTAATAATAGTGTAAGCATGAGAACTATGTGCTTGCTGAATATCATTCTTAAGTTCATTTACAGTAGGTTACTGAGATTTATTTTATTTAGTTCTCCATCTGCATATTTATAGGGAAGTCTGCCCCATGTAAAAGGGGCGGCCCTGCACTTGACATTCGCACTCGACTATATAGCGAGTTGAAGCCATTTATGGCTGCCATAGCTGCTGCAATTCACCTTTGTTTTAGTGCTATAAATAAGTCTGCAACACTATTTTATTACACAGTGCCTATGTGGGCGAGAAGTTAACGTGCCTCCTAGTCTGGAACATTGTCATGCTTCGAAACCGAGAGCCTATTGTTTCATGAGTAGCCGAATGATGTTACCCCGAGTAAGCTCATTATTTTTATTATGTATCACCTCAGTGGGTGGTGTGGACTGTTCTTGATTTATAGTATAAACTAACTTTTTGTTTACAAGTATACCGGTGTCTGCGTAAATTTTATTATTCACATCCTAGTGTCCACCTAGCAAAATCTTAACATTCTTCGCTATGAAAATTAAAGACTCATTACAAATAGACTAATGTATATTTTTAAAGGTGTTCATATAAAAGCATAAACCATAGTGTAAACAAAAATTGTCAGGATAAAGGAAGTCAATCTCCATTGGATTAAAGCTAGTAATCCTATTGTATTATTAAAAGCAAGCAAACTATTGGAGAGCCCTAAATCTGATCTAGAACTTATAAAAGCCAGCAGAAGCCTTCAATCTGGGTCTTATCAACCCGATTACAAGTGTTGCAATTTATTTTTTCCAGCCCACTCCCAACTGTAAAGTTTGCCAACTTATGTCCTGAATTTTTAATATTTCCGCTGTTCAAACTAGAAATTCTAATCACTGGCTAGTGCCTGGAGTGCTAGATAAATTCATGCCGGGATTCTTAGTCACCATTTCAATGACAGCTAAACTTTCAATATGCCAACCAATATTTTAACATTTCATAGATGCCATTAAGAACACTATAACAAAATATTTTCTACCATTATCATTAAAGCCAATCCGGCACCTCCTAGTGCCATGTTTAAATTCATATAATCATTTCAATTGCTTGTTTGTACAGTATATTTACTCTATGAAAAAAAAAAAAAAATATCAGTGAACTTTGTTTAGAATAATGAATGACATTTGAATTTAATCTCACGACCTTTTAGCTTTCTTAAATTACTTCACATCCGTTGGTCAAAATGTATATAACCAAGAAACAGATAACCCATTTGATTCTAATAACTAAGAAAACTTTAGGAACCAGGACTCACCATTGATTTCTAAATATAAGGGAAACTGGTTATTTCACAAATATACTTCAGCAAAACAGCTGCTTAAAATAAGCCATTTTTAATCCTCCCTTTATTATTGACTCATTTAGGGGATAAGCTCTTGTATTACCAGTTAACCCCTTACAATCTCACCCTCCCCCCTCTAATCCTGGCAAAATTTTGTCATCATGCCCCCCACCCCTCTCAGTACCAAGTTTCTGAAGCGTCCCATAATCTATAGCTAGAGTCAATGTTTTGAAACTTTAAACACTTACAGTACATATTAAGTCATGTCATTAATGCATAGGTAACAATAGATTTTTTTTTTTCATCTTGATAAAAAAAATAGTGTTTTCTATACTCTTTTTTTCTTCTTCCTGATACTTTTCAAATAATTTTCATTAAATATTTATGTAATAATTAATTTAAAAACTGGTTTTAGTTTGAAAAAAAATAACTAATAATAATTAAAATGCATTTTAAATCATAATATTTCATAATTGGATAAACTGTCCAACGGTATTTTAAAAAAGCAAAGTAATGAGTAAGATTGAAGCTGAAGGCCGTTACATATAGTCTAGCCTGATCCTGCTCATTTTACATTGTATTGTACATTGAGATTTTGAACCAGGAAAGGAAAACTTTCAATCTTCCCAGTAGCATAACCTGACAATTTCCTGGTAGTTTTAGATATACCCCCCCCCCCCCAAAACACACACACACAAATATTTGTAATATTTTTTAAAATTTGAAAATGGTGAGCCCAAAATTTGTAAAATTCACTACTTTAAATTTTGAATAACAGCTAAATAATTCACAATAGTGAAGTTAAACTTTATTTGTATCATTTTTTTTTCTTAACCAGATTATAAATACGTAATGTTTTTTGGTGATAGTAGGCCTACACCTTAAAGATTAAAGTTTAAACATTAATAATTCTGATAAAAAATACTTACATGTATATAGTGTAAATCAATCAAGTAAAAACGTCCATGTAAATAAAAGATAAAAACAATCTACCAGCGCCACATTGGCAGTGTTTGGGGAGTAGTTGAGTAAAAGGAACGAGTTATTGTAACTAATTACTTTTTTCAGTAATGGTGCAAGTAACTAGTTACTTTTAAGTTGGAGTATTTAAGTGGGTAATTAGTTACAAATTATTAAGGAAGTAACTTACCGTTACCATGATTAGTTACTTTTTAAATTTTTGCTAACTTTATTTTTCAATTTACAATTATATACTACAGTATTTTAATTAACAATAAAGGCTATCACATACAATAGACATCTGATTTCAATATTTTGCTTCTTGGAAAAAGTTTAGCTAATTCAAAAGATTTGCTATTTCCTTACGTTTCCTTTTTTTTTAAAAAAATAAAAAGTAAGCTGTCAGAGGGCAATAATATTCCACTCCTTTGCAAGCTTTGCCTTTCTTAAAAACAAACTTTTAACAACCTAAAGGACTTCATCGAATCTTTGTAAGCATATTCAAGTTAGTATTATTTGTTTTTTTCTGACCTGATTTTTAATTTGTTTACTTTTAGCAATTACATCCAGGATCTATCACCAACTTAGAAACATTAAATTTATCCTAAAATCATTTGCTTTAGTTAGTCATAACAAAGCAATACTGTACTTTTAAGCTAATGTATTATATGCCCAGTGTTTATTTAATTTAATTTAAATAAATCTTATAATTCCATGCAAATTAAATGTAATAAATAATTTATATTTTACAGTGTAGTCTGTATGACTACAATTTTATTTACTGTAATTATTATCTATACAAATATTTATGCACCAATAAAGATTGATTGATTCTGATAGGATTACAATCTCTGATTTATATGCTAAAATAAATAAATTTAAAAAATTGGGCTACAACTAATTTTTCCACACAATTGTACAAAAGTCTTTGACTTACTGTATTAGCTATGTTCATACCAAATAAATAATATTAAAATAAACAGTATTTCTTAAAACAGAAAAAAAAAAATTAAATTTTAAAATTATTGCTTGGGATTGAGAAAGTATTTGTAATTGTAACTGTAACTAGTTACTTTTTTCTTGAAGTAATTTAGCCTACTTGTAATTAGTTACTTTTTTGGCAAGTAACTGTAACTTGTATTTAGTTACTTTTAAAAAGAAACATACCCAACACTGCACATTGGCACAGGCTATCACTAGTAATAGTATAAAAGTGCTGTATAATGTAGATTTAGAATGATCAATTTGAAATAGGTCATACTGTGCAAGACATAATTTTCATTACAAATTAGTAATTTCTGCTCTTACTGTATATAATTGTAACATGCCCAATTTGCATCTCCAATATAAATGCAACCCGGCCATCTTACATGCCTTATCTCAGCAACAGTACCATTACAAATTCTGATATGCTTATGTATTACTAATAATAATAATGATAATATGGCTGACAGGACATGTTGTCCAACATAAGATACAATAATATGATCAACTGACAGATATTGGTTATGTTACAGTATACTGTATATNATGAGAAACACGATGTTTTTGTGACCTCTTGCTTCCAGTCTTTAGGCCTTGCTGGCCTAAAGCCTGACTTTCATAACTCACTAACATAAGCTTGGTCTGCACGGACCTATTGTAAGCTAATGGGCCTACCTATAAAGAAACTCTCAGCCTTATTGCTAATAGGCTACTAAGAACTTTAACTGACAGCGAGATCTTTGTTATTTGCCTGCAACCTGGATCCTTCAGGAATGCAGACAAATACTATAAAAAGGAGAGCTCAGTATTGTTCAGGATGTTCCAGCCAGGGCATAGTCCCTGATCATTATCTTTGTGCCAGTGCAATCCCATTTGTGATACAGATAAGCCAGGAGTGCTTATCTCCTGTTAGCCCATGCTTGGGCAGAAATAATAATCAGAAGAACCAGCAGAAAATATTGTCCAGACTCACAGCCAGAGGATCAGCAGCAGCCAAGTTACCCACAGCTCATGGTCCAAAAGCAGCCACAGCTTCTCCAACTCAAGGTATCCTGTTCCACAAAAACCCTAGGNTAAGCTGAACATTACNATAATAATTATTACTGCCACACAAATAACTTTTCCCATAGTATTATCATAATTGTTGGGCTATTGCCCTTACCCATATTTTGTCCCAATAATCTGTCCAAATATTATTATTGTCAGCAATAAAACATACATATGAAGATAACTATTTGTCTTAGTCTTTTCTCATGCTTGGTTACCATTTCTGACTATCTCATGTTTTGTGGGGGGATTTTCTAAAATTTGACTGCAAACTCATTATAAGGTTAGGCATTGGCTCTTGCTCTCACCAGCAAGAAGCAATTCCTAATCAGTAATCAGTGTTCTTCGTACATTACGAAGCCACAAATTACATAATTTTGCAAAAATTTAAAAGTACAGTAACTTCAACCTTTCCCTCTTCTTCTTCTCTTCCTTTCTTTTCCATTTGTTTTCAGAGCCTCTCCTTTTCTCTTTCTTTTTCCGCTTGACTTAATTCCCTGTAGTGTGGCCACCATGATAAGGAAGAAATTATAACGGGGTTTTGAACATACAGTGAGTGAAATTAATCAGTGCTTCACTTGTACAGTTTTAAAAATATATATACAGTAAATAGAAGACAAAATTGACTGTCCAATCTAAGCCTGGACAATTTTTTTTGTCACCACATTAAATTACCAAATCAATGAGCTAAAGATGCATAACTTTGAAAAACAAAAAATATTCACTAACATCAAAGAAAAAAAAAATGATTGAGAAAAAAAAGCTAGGGTTCATTTCTTAAATGAAAGACTAACCTTTATCACCAGCAGTAATGACATACAAATTATTTGCTTTAACATTTAGACTTGGATAAGCTTTGCCTTCAGGTATTATCATCATAGATTCTATTGCCTAATTAAAAAAAAAAAAAAGTGTTTTTACAAGATAAACAATTCCTTAATCTATAATCTACATGAGACATTCTCCCAAAGCATGAGGAATAGCTATTTATTTTTTTCAGTTACCCATATAAGTTATTGTTTTAGTTATTTTTTTTTAGTTACAGTACACACTGTACATGCCCCATTTAAATATTGACTGGCCAATAAAGATATTTAAGATTTAATTTTTTCTAAGCTTTTAAAAACAATAAAATGTTAAAATAATTACTATTATTTCCTTCGTTAATCATGCCTAATATACTGTATTTGGATCTACAGTATCGTACATTTAAAATGTTGCTAAATCGGATCTCATGAACCCTGCAGAAAAATATATCAATTTTTGTAAACATGGAAGAAAAAATTGGGAAATTTTTAATTTTCTAAAAGTATAATTATTTAGCATTAAAACTGTGGAAATATTTTTAAAATCGGTTAAGTTTTACTATTTTTCTTTAATTTTTTTTTTTAAAAAGTATCCTAAGCCTAAAATGAAAGTCAAACTGTGGAGTATAAAGTTTTGCTCCACACGGCAAACATACAGGAGAAACTGTGCACATTTTATGTGAATATTATATTACTGGTGTACTGGTGAAGTGTATTTAGTGAACTGGTGACATCAAAAATTAATGATGTTTGTTTAAAAAAAAACACATTTATGCATTATTTTGACGATTAGAACACTCTCTGGGGATTTT
>PXIH01S0070619.1:0-14757 GCA_003024985.2 Euperipatoides rowelli
ATAAATAACCTCTTTTTTTTCTTTTTTAAGGCTTCAAAACTTTGACCTTCATATTAATTAATCACTTAGCATTATCCAATTAATCAGTTCACTGTTGTTTTTGTATTATTTTTATTTTAAGTTTCAAAGTTTAGATAAAGTATGATTTTTTTTTTTGTTCCTTTTTGTTTAACCAGATTCGAGCACTCAGTAAATATTTCTGAATATAATGTAAAGTATATCTTTCAAAAGGTCAGTCTTGTGTTTTAGCTATCAATTAATTTTCTCAAACTAAAATATGATTCGTTACATCGTTTTCTAATCTAGATTTTTCATCGATGTCAACTAATAAGGAAAATGTCAGATAAACTTACTTATTGACAGTGAAAGTATTTTAAAACTTATTTTTCTCAATTCTAAAAATAAATGATATTAAAAATACTTTTGGAAATGTTAAAATTATTTAAAACGTATCATTCTAGTCTCCCCTGTCAATGGTAGAGCTAAATTTAACAACAACCAGATGTGCCCATTTTTGTTAAATAACTAGCTTTGCAGTTTATCATCGTGTTTGGGGGTAAAAAAAATCATATTTTAACGGATTTTTCTTCCGAAAACTTATTGTAAGTATATTGATGGCAATTTTAGTCTCAAGTTCAAGATTTACTTATTAATATTATTGAATTCCTGGATATTTCTAATTTTAATTTAATATACATTTATCATGTCTCACAAAACTCGAAGGCCAGACATTTATATTTTTAAACATCGTGTAATCTAATGCTCTGAAGTTCTATTTACATACTAAACTTTTCCTGATTTTAAAGAGAATCTTTTTTATTTTTTTATTCAAATTTTGTGCAAGTTTAATAGTATGGAAAAAGTTAACAAGGAACAAGATAATACAGAAAAAAAACGAAGCCTAAAAGACTGGCTATTATTAGCATTGTTTTATACAGTTTTATATGTATGCTTGGCAGGATTTTTTTCGATAATGATGTTAGGGTTAATGTCTACAATAAACGATCGCGAGCCAAAATACATATTGGAAAGTAGTATCATAGGGACATCTCCTGGGATAAGCTTCCTTCCTCGTCCAGAAAATGTTCAAAGTAGTTTAATAATTATAAATGACAAATATAATGGGCAGTATTGGGCTGAAAGATTTAATAAAACTTTGCAGCCATATTTAGAGGACCGAGATACCCACAACACAACAACTTCACTCAAAGAATGCAATAATGGAATGCCACCAATAGATAATCAACAGTTTTGCCATTTTAACCCAGCAAATGTTTCAGGACCTACATGTAGTGAAAATAATTATTTTGGATATTTTGAAGGTGAACCCTGTTTGATGTTTAAATTAAATAAAATTTATGGATGGAAACCCAAACCATACACTGATATATCTGCTATGCCCCAAGAATATAGAAACATTCGAGGGAATAAATTTGATCCTCATCATATTGGTGTTACATGTGAAGGTGCATTTGCAGCTGACAGAGAACATATTGGAGGTGTAGAGTATTTTCCAGAATATGGATTTCCCACACAATATTTTCCTTTTTTAAATCAAAAAGGTTATCTATCCCCATTAGTAATGGTACAATTCAAAAATCTTACCAGGAATGTCCTTATTAGTGTAGAATGTAAATTATGGGCAACGAATATAGAACATGATCGATATAGAAGAAGAGGTTATGTTCGATTAGAACTAATGCTTGATTAGAAGATAAGGTATATTGATGATCCAATAATTGATTGTTTTACTTAGGAGTTACAATCAAATGGAAAAGACGTTGTAAATGTGTAACCTAAATTGGAATTTTCCCATTTAGCATTTCTAAAGCCATTTCAATATGCTTATAGAAATCTTAACATGATTTCTACAGTGATTGAGTTTGGTGATATCTAGGAATTTTGCTCCTAACAGTAAATAAATTGAGATCAAAGGTCAAAGTTAAGTTATTTGTGTTTTAGTTATCTTTTTTTTTTACAACTCTAATATAACTTTCTTTAAACAAACATTCACATCTTACAAAGATAATTGCAGGAATCATGTTTGGTCCAAATAGTTAATAACATTCCAATACATATTGAAAATAGATTGCTGCCTGGTTATAAATCTTCATGTTGTTCATTATCAAAAATATAGTAGAGTCATTTCTTATGTCTTGGAAGAATCTTAGATATCCAAGCTTCCAAATATAGAACAAGACAATGTTTAGAAGTCTTATTTTAATTTTAAATATTAATTTGACTGATATGAGTGTATTCAAATATTTATAATTAATTCAGCCAGTGTAGCTGATCAGTTTACATACCTGAACTTTGCTAATACAATACTTTTTTTTTTTTAACATTTGACAAATCAGTGATATTATGTTGCAATAAATTCTAGACAAATAATTACAGGTAACAAATACTATATTGTGTACAGAAAACCATGAAAAAGTGGATACAATTTTTAATCGTAAAAATACTTTTTTGTGATTCGGGGACAAAGGGTATGCAGAATCACGGAAGTGTGCCGAGTCTGTCATCAAGACTGCTCTGCAGGTAAATAAGACCATTTTAATAATAATTGTTCAACAGAGTCACTAAATTACAGAAAATAATATTTTATGAAATGTTAAAATCAAACTTTACTACCAAGAAATTGTTAACTGGGTGAGCATTAAATGTAACTTTTTTTTTTAAATAAAATTGCTCTCACAGAGATTAAATATTATTTTATTACAACTGATTAATTATGATACAATAAAGAATTTTACAATAACATAATAATATACAATTATTTGAGTTTAACAATAATTTCTCAAGAATACAATTAGTGAAAAAACTTATGATCTATATTTGAACCCCCCCTCCCCCTTCCTTCCAAAAAAAAAAACTGTTATTCTCTGGATTCGGTTACTGGTTTGGCCTAGTCACCACTCTTACTGACTAGACTAGCCCCGCAGTACATTGAACATATTTAGTAGTAATTGTATATTTGGTAGTAAGTGACAATTTAGAGCATATGTAATACAAATCTTCCCATTATTTATAATGATATTTGGGAACTAGAGGAATAGATGATATTCATTACAGTTTTATATATAATAATAGAGATACAACTTTATTTGACAGTTCATTATATATTATGTTGGTATATAATTTCCTCATTCTTGTTACCTTGATATTTTTTGAGGAGCATGTCCATTGAGGGCATTTTCAACACAATAATGTCCTATATGAAACAGTTAATTAAATATGTATAGTATATGCATTAGAATTTATTGATTTGATAATTAAATGTTATGAGTATATACAAAATAAACCTAGGAGCCAAAGTCAAAATACTTCTTATAAATTTCTTCTTGAATGAGTATGTAAATTTGGTATAACAATTGTTGTTAATCACTTTAATTTGAAATAGCATCTACATGTAGGTGCATTTAAAACTTGCCAGCATTTTTTTTATACTATCTAACAATTTTGTAAAATACTTTGAGCAACAATACCAAAATAGGGATATTGGAGCCCCAAATGTATTTTTGGTGGTAAAGATCCTAGGTAATTAGTTAGTTTTAAGTTAGTAAGATTAATGACATCACTTTTATTTAGTTTTATCCCGACACCTGTATGCTTGTAGAATTCATTTATTAGTTCAAGAGCAATCACTACTTCCAGAAGTCATTACACACTATGTCATCAGCATATGAAAAAATTTAACATGGATATTTAGCTCTTCAGCTAAATACCTGGTGTATTATCTTCTATGTCATATGTATGAGTATGGTTATTAGTTGTCTATAAGATAAAATAGATTAATATAATCAACAGCTTCATGTAAGTCAATGAATAAGTTATAGCATCTGGTGGTTCTATTTTGGAAAGTTTAGCTGTTATGTGTATTTCTAGGTGTATAGAACACTGTCAAAAACAAACTAATGTGGATGTGTCGACTTGTATGCCAACAAAATTACTTTGTCATTTAGGATTGCAGCAAATAACTTAACATCTATGTTTTGATGCATATAGGATGTAATTTATACTAAGCTTATTATTTAATTTGTTTTTGTTAAACAAGACAAAATATACCAAATTATCCAGAAACTAGAATTAAGTAATCCTAACTAGGAATTATACAAAAATCCATACAGAGCAATAAAAAATATGTTCATTTTTTTTTAAAATAAACTTTAGGGTAATCCCATCAGGTCCATATAGTGATAATAAATTTGTTTGGTCTAAATGCTGTTTAATTAATTTTTTATCAAAATTATATTGCTGTTTATTTCAAACTTTACTCAAAAACATAAAATTACATCTATAAGTCCTCAGCCCTCATAGAGGATAGAAGACAAATTTACATTGGATCTTACATTTGATTATCAAATAAAATATATAAAAGATAGATAACATACTAAAACTCATTCGTTAAAGACAAAAATCAAAGCCAAAAAAATATACACTAATATGCTTTGTTAAGGGATCTAACGATACATGGAAGTGATGATTGGACATATCTTTCTGTTCTAATATAATCTTTAAAAAATCTATCAGATGATCTAGTATAACGATCAGAAATTTCATTTATCTTCTTTGGAAGAACATAGAGAAATCTATTACTAAATTAAGTAGCATATTTTTTAAATAAACACAATCTTCTTTCTTCAAGGGTAGGTAGATCCAATAAATGTTTCCTTCCTTAAAAGTATGTAAAACTAATGCTGTTGATTCCTGATGATGAAAGTAGTACAGATAATTTTTCAAAAAAGATAATTTACTTGATCTGTAGCTATTAAAATATTAGTTTGCATTACAGTAAATCTTTTTTCCCCATTGTCTTAGTAAGTTCAACATAAATATTTTGTTTAACCCTATAAGGTGATACATAATTGCACTTTTAAACAATGTCCAATACTGATACAAATTTATAGGTTGATGTAAAAGCTTGCTACTCAAGATATACTTCTCTATTGTACATAATATGATAATAAATGGCAAATATGGATGCCAAAATAAACTGCACAAATGATGTAGGAGCTTCTACATACATTTAACAATGGAATGGAAATTAATAAAATAATATGATCCAATATAGAGTTAATGATAGTTTCATATTCTATAATATAGAGGATAGTTTCATATTCTATAATATAGAATATGAAACTATCATTAACTCTATATTCTAAGTCTACTATTCATTACTTTGACATTTCTCCACAAAATTTCAAATATATTATATTTCAAATTTTGTGGAGAAATGTGAAAGTAATGAATAGTAGACTTAGAATGATTGGTGTAATGGCAATGAAGCTTTAATCAATTAAGTCACCACAAGAAACAAGGCAAACTTTGTGAGAAAAATCCCCCACTCCCCTTTCCCCATCAAGATCTATTGAATTCAGGAATATTAAAGTCAACTCCCCATATTACTAAATAATTGAACTTTTTTATAGGATAATACCGGTATATAATTTTTCAAAATTTAGTCTGTTAATAGTGATATTTTGGAATCCATAGAAATTAATTAATAAGTCTGTTTGGCTTAGAATAAACACTTTGTAATTATCAGCCATTTCTCTTGCACCAATATTTGTAGATTAACTATCAATAATGACATGATATTCATTGTTATAATACCTTTGTGGATTTAAGGTGGTTAGCTATATAAATGGTGTTGTCATTCACCAGCAATTCCATTGTAGCTGCATAACCAATTTAGATTCTTGAAAAAATATTATATCAGGTTTGTATTGTGGTGTAAATTTAAACATTTGCATTCTTTTGGAGTTCAAATTTAAACTGTACATTAAAGTCAAACAATTCAATTCCCTCAATATTCCATAGCTGAGTCATCATTATAATATCATCTTCCATGTCCTCCTAGCTAGAACACTGACTGGAAGATTGATTGGGTACATCACCCTTTAGCATTTATTTACCGAGTATTGTTCTTTCTTGAACACATCAGCACATCTGAGTTTATAGACTTTTTTATAGACTTAAAACAACAAAATATACTTACAATCAAATATTTCTATAAGGTAACCCTATAAGGTAATACATAATTCGTTATACAATCATCAAAATGAAAAGAAAAAAATGTTCAAAAATCTAGTATATTGGTACAAACAATAGCTACTTGCCCCACAATCTTCCAACAATTATAAATTCTGAAGAAAAAAGATCCATTTTATAGTATTTGTGTAGTTCCTCCAATAACAAATTAACAAAACCAATTTTATTTGCATTAGGCTATCAAATAATCGTATGCAATGATATTTCCAGACTGCAAAAAAAAAAAAAAAAAAAAAAAAAAAAAAACGAAGGACAAAGAATTTCCTGCAATTAAATGGCAAATTACCAAAATTAATAAGCAGTGATCGCATTAGCATCCCATAAGTGGTCCTATATAATCAAAAAATAATTGAAAAATAGTTATAATCTGTGAACATTGTGAAAGGTGTTAAATCGTTTCCCTCTCTCTGTTAAAAAAAGACACTGTAAATTACTGCTGTATAACGATCCTATTCCATTAAGATGCATCCTAGTAGGTAATATTCCTTGAATCATTTTTATCATGAAATTCGCCATATCACCTGTAGGCTAACCTTTAATTTTAAAACAATAGACAAATAAATGCTTATCCTTATTCCTACAATAATATGGAAAAAGTTATCAGTCATTCTCAAAATACTAGATATCCTTTTGGATTTAACACTAATCAAGGAATTATCACGTTAAATATTAATGGTACTCATAATACCATGTTCTAAATAAGTGATCCAGTAAGACTTTCATTTTATATTTGACTCACTTTGTTTTGTTGGTTGTTTTTTTTTGTGTTGTTTTTATGTTTTAATTTTCCATTAGTTTTCTTTCATCATTTATTCTGCATTGTGCTTGATCAGAAATCACTTGAGATACTGGCTTAGTATTTTCTAAAGTGTGAGATAGTTTGCACTGATCCTTACCAGTAGCCACTGAGCTCTCTAGCTTTTCCTTACTGTTGTTACCATTTCAATGCTTACTTCATCTTGCAAAAACAAGGTAATTTCAGGAGAGTCAATATACTGATATATATCCTCATTATTATTCACAGAATCAGATGTCAATACTAAAATTTTGTTCTGGGTATCAAAAATATTAGTATCATATGGTAAACTATCAGGATCATTTGGGCTTATGTCGATAAGGAGTCACACTTGAAATCTTTATGCATTTCTTGTAAGATCAGATTTAAATTGTTAACTATGCTTTTTTAATCATGATGTTCTGTTCGATTCTATTTGACCCAAAATGAAATTAATTTTGTTATCTGTTCGTTATTTATGAAACTACGATTTTTTATGTCAAATAGTTGTTATGATCCAATTTTTTTTTTTTTTAATTTTTAATTTTTACAAGTTATGGGTAGTTAGTCTTAATGTACTGTGACCCTACATGAATATTATACCAGGGATTGACCATATATGTTCCAAAACACATTATTTCAACAACTTGCCTTTCCTAAATTACGAATACAATGTCAGTTTATTGTTTTACATTTGAAATATGTCATTATTTCAAATATTCAAACACTTATACAAGTTTTAACAAGTCCACATTTGAGCAGGATATTTATGCTGAACTGCAAGTTTCTGCTGAATTGCAACTTTCTGCAAGTCTCTTCTTGTTTCTACCATTTGAGTATAAATATATGTTTTGTAGTGACTCTGCAAGTCACTACAAACTTGTTAATCCCTTTTGGGCAGAAAGGCACAGTTTTGAGCGACTCATATTTTATTTGAGATTGATCTGTGTACAATAAATATCCACTATGGGAAATTTAAAACCTTTGGCTGGGGCTGAGATTAAAGTGTCTCTGAAAATGTTGTATAGCTGAAGAATATCATTCAAGTGATGAAAGCAAAAGTCATGATTCCGACAAAGCGAATGACACCTAAGACCAACCTGTTGCTATAACTTTATCATTGTTGTAACTGCATTCAGTGCCTTATCCTGAGGACTTCACTAAAACACAACTGGAATGATAAGAAACTTGCCATGAGGAAAATAGTATGAGCATGAAAAACCAATCATCAAGCCCCATATTCCCTCAAGACTATATCTGCCATGCACAGAAGGGACATGTAAAATTGTGAAGAATATACATTCAAATAATCATGATTCAACAACTAAGGAAATTCTGTGGAAAGAGATGGATTGGTCAAATGTATCAGAATGCAAATTTTGTCCATCAAAAAATGCTAATAAAGCACATGTAACCAAGTGCAACAAACATAATTTGCAAATTCCATGTTACCAATTACTGCCCAAATTGTACAAATTACTAAATACATATATTGAACAATTTTTCTAAAATTTTTATATTTTGTTTTAAATTTTGTTTATTTTTTGAAATAATAATATATTTAGTTAACCCAATAAAATTTAGAGACTATCACTTTGATTTACTAATAATTACAAGCATAATTTTATGATATGGATCATATTGACCCAAACAGTACATTTCTATAGTAAACACTAACAGAACAGCAGGGACATGTAAAATTGTCCCTGCTGTTCTAGTCTTATTTATATAGTTAACTTGAGTTTGGTCATCTTTATTTGAGTGCTTACTATAATTTGTAGGGAAATAAATCTAATTGTGGATAATTTTATTTCTTTTATCAACTTTAACATTTTAAACTGGCCCACTAATACATTAAGAACTCTCCTCAACCCTTATGACCCCTTTTTACTGGTTAGAAGCATAGACATTTTAATGCCTTCAGATTCATATTGGTCCTGAGTAACTGTGGCTGTATTTGTTGGTGTTTTCACCCACAAACAATAATTTTTATGTGTTGTGCATTTTGCATAAGGCCAAAATAATATAGCAGGCCCTTTTCTATTCACAATGATACTTTTTGTGAGTGATCTGCACTCATGTCTGGAAGAGGTACTAACATGCTTATCATATTTGTGTCAGTTCTTGGTGAACCCAGAGCTTACTTTATCTCAACAGTGACATTTTTTCTTTTTGTCAAAGTACTGGTTATTTTTATTATTATTTTTATATTTGCTGTCTGGGGAAGTTGGACTATTGTCTTGAAAATTTTCAAAGCCATCCTGACAGTATATTTTATACTTGGTGTGTACATAAAGCCACATAGTACCCCTCTACTTCAAGAGTGTATGTGGCTGACTCTTTGAGGGCTTTAGTATTGGGCTTAAGCATGTCTAGCCTAAGTGGAGTGGATAAATTGTGATCTCTGAATTGAGTTAGTAGTAGCTCTTACCTCATTTCTCTATTTATTCTAGGGTCTATTGTGTTAACCATTGTGACCGGTCTCTGCTGGTATGAACCTAAGATTTCTCCATGATTTTGGACACAAGTTAATAATAATTTAAGACCCTCTCATTTTTTTTTTTAGAATAATATCCTAAACTGTTTGATTCTTTCCTCTATGTAAATATCATAAAAATTGCCTAGTCCACCATAATATTATGATGCTTGAGCTCTTTGGGAAAGTTTTTGTTCTAAAACTTGTTTCATAAGTACAAGAGCACACCTCAACATTTGTGTCATATCTAGAAGTGTGTCCAGCCAACATTCACATTCAAAGTGATTTTCTGGATCAACATTAAATTAAGCAACATAGCTAACATGCCATGTCCTAAAGAGTATGGTTAATCAGAGTAAATTTGGGAGGGTTAGATGGTATTTTGTTGGATCATTATATGCCCTATGTTAATTTTATCTGTTAACATGTTCATTGCTGATGACTCAGATCTGAATCAGCACGAACCTCCACAATATGTTGATGACTCAGATATGAGTCAATTTACAATATAATAATATGAATATTCATCATATAGGATGAGTATTAGAAATATCATCCAGCAGTGAACATCTTAAAGACACAATATTTTACATTGAAATCTGGCTTAATGTTACCCAATCTAGTTAAAGGTGTTTCAGGGTTCACCCTGCCTACTGTCTGATTTACTATTCATATGTAATCAGCTATTGGTGTTTGAAGCATGGGAATTTGCGGTATTGCTATTGGTGTGCTTTCTTCAAAGAATAAGAATCCTTGGGCATCTATGTTATGAATATCCTTTTTACTAAGTAATTCTGCTATCTTTCCTTAACCAAGCTATTTGACTTTTCTGTTCCTTTTTTCTTTTTGTCAATCTATCACAGATGGACATTATTAAAGATATTAATGTGGTGAAAATAAGATTATACAACTAAGTAGTTATAGAAGACCAAGTTTGATTTAGGTGAAACTCTAATTTGCAATCTATAGAATAAATATGCATTCATCCCACTGAACCTACATAATACCTAAAAAAGCCATAAGGGAGTAATAAAAACCAAGAAAAAAAATAAAACAAAAAATAAATAAAATACAAATGATAATATATAAAACATATGGTTTCATTTGCATCAAATTTCTTCTCTAGCAAACAAATCAAAATATGCCCTGTGTAAGTATCTACAGTAGAAGATCCATTATGTACCTATTCTCTCCTAAACTATCCATGGGAGCAGTCCACAAAAGTCCATATGGATCGTTATAATGCTTTCTCTGCTTGTAATTCAAAGATGGTCAATAATTCTACCCCAGTTATACTATAATCCAACAACATTTTATTAAATTTTCATGTGATTCTTGTAATCTTATACTATGTGACCAAATATCTTACACCACACTACTGTTTTAGACAAATTCATCTCCCTTATGCATGCATAATCTTTTTTTTATCCAGCTTTCATCTGATATTATATTAGCCCTTAATGTGTAAAAACAATTAATTTATTGTTCTTTCATGATTACTCTGCCTTTGATATCAAATATTGTGGCACCTTACTTGTCAAAAGTTACTGAGTTGCCCTTTTTTATCAATTCCCAAATGGACATCAAGTTATCCTTGAGTTGTGGAATATAAATTTATTTATTTTAACACACTTCTCTCCTTTTCTGGTGTTTAACTTCATTCTTAATTCTTAGATTTTCCTGACTCTGTCAGCTGTATTTCCCCATTTTATTTGTGTATTTTTATCAGGTTTTTTTTAATAACCAGGTCATGTGTACTGTATACCCCAATTCGAGATTGAGATTCAATTTTTCTCCCCACACTTAATGTCATTAACCTTCCATTAGTTACTGCTCTGGAATTTCCCTTATTCTTTTGTCCTCTATTTTTCCCACATGAATATAGCTACATGTCTTATCTTTGCAGTACCAACAGTTTGTGACAATATGCCCTTGTCTGTGACATATAAAACACTCTTCATCCTTGTCATTCCTTTTTAGTATTGGTTTGTTTATCCTTACTTCTCTTGACATTTATGATTCTCCCTGCACTAGTATGTTTCATTTGTTCTTCTAAATTTGATTCTATTTTCCTAGTTTATCAATGTAGTGTGGACCTCCTCCAATGAGATCGCTCTTCTACTGTGAAGAATCACCACATTTTATAACCTATCATGTATATCTCTAACCACTTTATAAACAAATTCCCTGAAATTCATCTGTCCTCTAAGGGATTGCATCTTGGCTAATAAATTTATGACTCTCATGATATAGTGATCCACAATTTCCTTTAAATACATTCAGACGTCCTTCAACTCTAATGTGATATCCACATAAGGTCATTCTTTTCTCCCACGTACATCGTTTCCAAATTTTGCCACACATTTCTTGCACTGGTTTCATTCACAAACAAGCCCAACTGAACTGAAGCTAATGAAAATATGATGATACTAAAGGCATCATTATTCTTCTCTTCACACAACTGCATTCCTTCCTTGCCATTATCAGCAAACCTGATGGTCATCAGTAATTTATGTTTCTATAATTGCTGTATATAGCCTTTAAGCTTTCAGTATTGCTTACATTTTAATCACCCATTGGGAAAAAAAAATACTATCTGTCAATAGCACTAGCCTTCAACTTTGGGTGTAGTTATATTCATTATAAACATCTCATTTTATGCCAATATTAATTCATATGCTATTTTATTTTCTCTTTCCATTTGTTCCTTCACTGAAATTAAATGTCTAAATATGCAAATATAGTTTAATCATCCATAATAACTTCAACATGAATAAGTTAATAAATATAACATTTAAAGTCTTATATCCCTATCTTGGAGGATATAAGGTGAAAATAGACTATACAACAATATTTGAATGTCATCAAACAACAATTTCATTCTTTAAAATCAAATAGGCAATTTGATGGATTCAGTTTAAAGCAAGTCTTTAGTTCTGAGATTATAGCAGACTACAGGAAACAGAGAGTTCATGAGTTGAAACCCAGGAAAGAAAACTATACTTTTCCAGTTATTTTTTTTTAATATTATAATCTTTTAAGGAGAGCGTTTTTTTTTTTTCATCTTTAATATTTTTATTGGCAAGTAAATTTGGAAATTTCTTAACTTTTGTTTCAGCACAACACATAGTATTAGAACAGGCAATGTTGTAGAAAATGAGATTCGAATTTTCTAAATTATATTCGTTTTAAATAACCACAGAAGTATAATGTGTATGATATCTTACTAACTTGTATTTTGCCTCATCTCTCTCAATGTTATGCACACCTTGACTTTAAAGGTCAAACGTAACAGATTTTTAAAAAAAATTTTAGTTATTGATTTTCAAAGATTTTTACTAAAAAAAAATTTCCACCACAAAAAATAAAATTAAAAAAAAAAGTTATTTACAATTAAATTTTTAAAATAATAGTCTTTAGCTCCTCCCCCTTAAAACAACATTGTCAACTGTACACACCAGGGGAGATATTTTGTGACATCATAGGCTATAAATGGATACAGCTTGCTATATTTAACTATAGAATATTTGCTATTTTTGTCAGCATAAGGCTGGATATCATATGGACTAAGTGTTTAAATACTTATAAAATATCATAATCAAATTCATCCTTTGTGCTATTATGATCCAATTTGTTTTTTTTTTTTTAAAAAAATCAAAATGACCTTTAATTCAAGTTGAAAGTATCTCTATTTACATGTTAAATCATTACAAAGAAAACAGCTGTAGAGACTATTTTGTCATCAAATTAATCTCAGACCCACCAAAAAATATGAAAGCTTCAATCTGTAATCTCAGACTGAGGTTAGCAATAATAGTCTTAATTTTCTTTAAATAACTTTTTTTTATGCATTTTAAATTATTTTTTTCCAGTGGAATGTTTTTTTAGTAATTATCTTTGAAAATCAATAATATTTTTTTTTTTAAAAAAATCTGTTACATTTGACCTTTAATGTTGATGAAGACTACCAATAAAAGATTTTTGTTTATTGCAGCCAAACATATCCCGAGCCAAAATAATAGTTCAACATGGACCTGTTGTATTAAGTGACTACCTACTTTAAGAAATTGGGAAAATGATCAATAACAGCATAAGTATAATTTAATGGTGAAGACAAACACATCAAATGCATAAAACTAAAAGATGAATAAACCATTGTGTCAATAGTATACATGTAGAATCATAAAATGTTTTATTAAGAATATAATGAAAAATTCAATTATAATTTCTTCCCTTTATTTGGGTTTTATCCTGGCATATATACTACTTACTGAGAAAAACCAAAATATTTGAATGATACTATACTAAATTCTTAAATAGTATTAGGCATTCACCCCTAAAGATGAAAAGTATCAAAATAACTTCTAATAGTGTTGAGAGGGATGGAGAGAGAGACTTAAAAAGTATCATTAAGCAATATGCAGTTATGAACACTTTTAACATTTTCTTTAAAATGTTTATGTTTTGTGCAGGCAGGCTTTTTGGAATATATCCAACAATTATTAAATAATATTTCCTAAATTAGGAATTTTTGGTGTAGGCCATTAAAATTAATAGACCCAACAATTTTTCATTATATGTTATAAATATTAAAGGTTACCAATTGGTAATAAACTCCTGTTCCCTTATTTCTTATTTTACATTGAAACTCCTGCAATTTTTGAGTATATTGAGTTTTTTTCTTGCAAAGAGTCTTGGAATATCTCCAGAATTTCTAAGAATGAAAGTAAAGTCATCTACATATTATGCTCATGCTGTAACCATATGACTATAATTTGACAATAAACTAAGCCTAAATTACGAGAATTTACATTTAATGAAAAAAGATTGGTACTAAGGGGAGAACCTTGTATCAATCCACTCCTCAATATCAAATAATAATACAACTTGCTACAATATTTAATGCTTAAGGTTTTGGTAGATATTATGTAATTTATTAAACATTTGTTCAACTTTGAATGCTGAAAGCATTGAATAATAATTTTTACCATGTGCTTTAGGTTTACAATGTCAAAGGCCTTTGGTATGTCAATAAAATGACTGCAGTCTTATTTAATCTATTATTTTTTATGTAAAGAGTTTATTCTTGTAACATTAACAATGGTGTTGAATGTTTGATGCTTTTGTGCAGTGTTAATTTATTATTCAAAATCTTAGCAAATAATTTTGACTCAAAGTCAAAATTAATGGGCCTAAGACAATGCAAACCTGAAGTTTGCCAAAAATATTTTTAGCCATATATTAAATAAAGCTTCATAACTTGAATAGAAATATGTTGAAATATTTTACAAAAGCTAAATGTTATGAGATCTGGCCCGGGAGCACTATGTATGTTCATATAATTTAATGCATCTTGAATATCATTTTTTTCAATAAAAAAATATTTAGACCTAGACTGTTTTGCATAATTTCAAATTAAACATCAGTTAATTGAATGTCATATTCATTATAT
>PXIH01S0070846.1:923-14074 GCA_003024985.2 Euperipatoides rowelli
TTGGCTAGTAGGACAATTTGGCTATAACAACAGTGGGCAAATATGGCTCTTCATTGAGTTTTATGCTGCTCCCATCCAATTGCCATTGAAAATGAAAATTTTAATCCGTTATTTTTTAAATTATTTCAGAACTTTATAAAAGGTTTGGTGCCTGTACATAACATGATAGAAGTTATACTTCTATTGCGTGACTAAAATAAAATTTTGTTACGTATGCTCGATCCCTCACTTTCTCTCTCGTTCGTTCCCTTCACGGTTAAAGAATATGCATCAACTCTTTTAAACATGCGCACACATTATCATACTGTCACAACTTCCATTGCATAGCTTCCGTTTTATCAGTCAAGTCAAGTGTGTTATATCGTGCTTTTTAAAAAAATCTGGTGAGCAGACTTTTATATTTAAACTTATTTAAATATTTAAATTTTTTTGTTTAAATTTTTGATTTCAAATTAAATTTATTTAATGCCCTCTTGATAACTGAAAATATAAGAAAACGAAACGAACAAGAAAAAAGAATATTTAAAAAAGAATGGGCAGAAAATTTTGCTTTTATTGACATTAGTGGAAAATCGTTGTGTCTTATTTGCAAGGTTCAAATTGCAAACTACAAAGTAACCAATTTACGTTGACATTATGAATTAAGTCATCCACACTTTTCAACTCAATATCCACTCAATTCAAAATTGCGAACAGAGAAACTTAAGTCTTTGCAGTCTAATCTTCATAAACAACAAGGATTCTTATCTTTGTTTAGTTGCGAAGATAAATAGACCAAACGAAGCTAGTTTTTTTTTATAGCTTTGAATATTGCTCATGGAAGAAGTGGTTAAAGTTTTGGATCCAGGTAATACAAAATTGCATTAATTGATTTCACAAGTTCCTACGTCACGCCGTACAACAGAGCGTCATATTGGTGCAATTAGTAAAATGTTGAAAATAGTTTGATGTGTGATTTTAAAAACTGTACGCATTTAGTTTAGCTCTTGACGAGTCTACTGACATTCAGGATGTTCCACAATTGGCCGTTTTTGTCCACTACGTATCTTCAGAATTAAATGTGAAAGATAAAATGTTAGACCTAGTAGCTCTTATTGAAACAACTCGTGGCATCGATATTAAAAATGCACTGGATGAAATAATGAACAGGTTTGAATTGTCTGGTGATAAACTTGTAAGTGTTGCGACTGATGGAGCGCCTGCAATATTAGGGAAAAATTTGGCTGTAGAAAAAGGATATGGTTATCAATTTTGTGAACATAAATAAAAAAAAATGTTTATCTAATTATGAATAAGATATTGCACTCTTGCTTAGGTTAAAAAATATATGCAATTTATTCTATGTACATTAATTGCTAACAACATGAATAAATATAGTTTAAAATATATACATAATAGTTATTATTTCTTTTTTATAATGAAATTAATGTTTTCCTCTATAATGTTTGAGATATCACTATTTTGTGTTATAACATTAATAAAATTTTCAATAATTTAAAAATATATATAAAAATACAATACCTCACACATAATAAACCAATTTTTCAATTGATTAAAAATCGTTAAGACTATAGTGTTTGGAATAACAAACATAACTACTAATACTAAAATATTAATGAATAATGAAAATTGTTAATCCATATAATAAAAAAACCTAATTATATATCCCCTCTGACTTATAATAAAAACAAAAAATATCAAACTTACTATACAAAGTCTATACTTTACCTTCCACTGCTTCTCTTGATTTTTTTCAAAATGACTTTTCTTTAAAATATTTTGCTTTACACTTCCAGGAGTAATTTAAATAATAGCGTATATTTATGCTTATTTAAATGTCTGTAAAGAAAAAAAAATCCTTCTTAGCCTTTGAATAAAGTTCTTTTTTCTTTTTACTATTATCGTAGCGCACTTGTAATACACAATTAAAAGTCAATCTATAGAAAATGGCGGTGTTTCTTTAATCTAATTAACTTGTGCGTCCTTTTCTTTGTTCACCTAGTTGAGGCAACATGAATACAATAAACTCTCATTCAGGCTGGAATCACAAATCTCTTGTTAGAGTTGATTCTGGTTTTTCCCTCTCTAAAAATTTCTCATCTCCTTGGCTTACTCAGTGATTACAAGACATGCAGGGAGAACAAGTCAGAGGTTATACTGTAAATGATAAAATCAAACTCGGCTGCTTGTGTTAGTTTTCAGATTCTCTCGGTTATGACTGGTCAGTCACGCTCTTCAACTCTTTAGCTGGAGGAAAAACTTTAATCACTAGTTTTCTCAATTTTTGACCAATGAATGATAGAAAAGCATTAAATAATCATTTCTTCTTTCCCTTTTGTTTTTCTTTTTCTTGCTTGGCAAAACAAAAGATTATAGCGGTAACTTTTTCAGGGGAATAATATCAACTTGAAAAGAAATATTATTTTAAAACTTATTGAATTATGAATCTATAGGAACAGAACTTCTAACGAATAAATTTGGAGAAATTCACTTTAAAAAATAGAACTGAATATATCTTCTATTAATGAGAACTAAACCTCGGAAAAAGTTTATCTCTACTCTTTAACATATTCACAGAGAAAATATGGATTAAAGTGCTTTTAGAGCCGACTTACTGTGGTTTCTTGGACGGTGTGTCTAACAACCTTACGGTAGACACAATGTTTATCAGTTTTGGTCACGAATTAGGTTCGCTGGAACTAGTAGGTTGGTCAGTCACAGGTAATGCAAAACTACTGGATCGTCTTTACAGTTCTGAGTCGGAGCTTCTCTATTCTAATCAGCACTGTAGAGTTGGAGTGAACTCTTCTGAAAAATACTTCTTCTTCATTCTGTTCCTTCAAATTGTAATCATATTTTTAAACTCAAGTTATGACTTTTATATTATTTCATAAGGCTTTACTAATTCATATTTTTGGGATCACTTCACAGCAGTTTTCCTGTAAATCTAACAATAAACGCACCAATAGTGTAATCAAACGTATTTTTATGAATAATTACTTTTTATTGCCACCAATCATTTTTAAGTGTTCTTAAAGTTTTCACTTTACATTACACTTGATCATAGGCTACAGAAAGGAATTTCACTATCTTCCATAGTGCTATTTTGTAACAGGATCCTGTGTTCTGACTCAATGGGGTGCCTATGAGTCATGGTGAAGACATAATTTTTACAATATTTAATAACTAGTCAGAGAAGATATTTACAATACAAATCTAAACATAATCATAAAAAATGTCAGAGGGAATCCCAAAATACATAACAAAACCAAGAGAGACTTTCTAGGTTCTGTAATTACTGAAATAAAAAAAATGTGGATTTATTGTCCAAGCGATAAAAATCTCATAAGCGTCTGACTGGAAGCCTCGTCAGTTAAAGTCTTGTCTGTGGTAGACTAACTTTCACATTTAAAAGAGAGCTACATAATAAAACCTCTTTGAGAAAATTAACAAAAGAGCAACGCTCAATGTTATCGTACTTTGAACCCAGAAATGACAGTCTAAGCCATCTAACCGTTTATATTATGGAGACTCCTTTTATTGTTTACTTATTTTTCTAGACTTTATTTCTCCCTTTAAAGTTATTGAAAGAAAAGGATTTCTCCTTTCATTTAACTAATGTAGCTTCATTTAATTACCTTCTTTTCATGTAATTGAGAACACTTTTAACTTGGATCAACAAACTCCCTTTATATTGTATATACAGTAAAACCTGTCTTGAGAGACCCCTGCTATTAGAGACCATCTGTCTTTAAAGACCACAATTTCTTTGCACCAATCAATTTTTCACACAAATGAACTCTTATTAAAGACCACCTCTCTAACGTGACCAGCCTTTTTAAATTCCAAGCATTGAATTCAGCCTTTTTTGTAAGTCCACGAGTTGTAGAAGTGTGCCTTTTTTTATTCACAGACAAAATTAATAAAAAAAGCAAATTTAAACAAATGTGTAAATGCCAAAAATTATAACATTGTACTGTATTTCAATACAGTATTGGACTTTTTGAGAGAGAGAGAGCACTGTTTGTTGAAAAAGGTAAAGTTTATTTTAGAAACCACCTCCTTTGAAAGACCGTTATTTTATAGCATAAGGGGTGGCCTTTCAAAACAGGTCTTCTTTTGAGAGACCACCTGTTTTTAGAGACTGCTATTTCATGGCAGAAGGGGTGGTCTCTCAAGATAGGTTTTACTGTACATTATTTCAAAACATGTAAAAATACAGAAAATTCATTAACATACTTATATTAGATTTAAACCCTCATATATGGTATTCAATATTAATGTTTTTACATAATGATTTTGATTCCAACTATATTTTAAACAAATTACACCATATAAAAGTAATGACTGCAGATTACTGGGTTCAAACCCGGGTCTCTTTATACTAATAAAGGTCCCTTTTATTTACATAGAGGTCTCATCTGAATAACTATATCTTTTATATCTATTCCTGAGAAACTCTATTTTATCGAAAGTTCTTACTAAGCTACAACTAGCATATATTTAAAATCCAACTTATTTCTCCCTCCCATAGCCGATTTTTTATTTAGTCATTTATTTATATGACCTCTATGTTTTATTATGCTGTTATCAACAATAAAAATTCCTTATATTATATATCTGGTATTACCCCTCAAAGATATATTTTAATATTTTTGCAAAAAAAATATTTATTCTAAATGGAATTTCCTAATATGTTTTCTAGCCATTAGAATCTAAATATTTTATCTATTTTTTAGGTTTGGATAGAGGAACTATCTTTACTTTTTTTTTAAAGGGATTTGTTCCCTATGTAAAATTTATTTAAAAAATTAGACAAAATACATAGCATATACACACTGCATATGAAAATTAACAAGACACATGACCAAAGAGTAAATACAAATTATAAAATATTAATGCATTTCATAAAAAAATAGGAAGAGAATTCATTGTTCTATTTTTCCTGGACGAATTTAGAATCAATGACTTCTACATCTTTTTTATAGTAGTTCCTGAGTTCACCAATGAAATAAGGCCATGGTCTAAGCCTAGAGTGTAAAAACAAAAAGGCATTGCGTATTTTCCAAATTATGAACATAGCATATAGAATGATAACTATAAAACCATAGTGTCTAATCATGAACAGGCCTGTATCCAAAAGATTACTCCCATGTAGGTTCCACTGTTAAGAAAAAAAGTATTCTTCTAAAATCACAAAAGTGAGGACAATGAAAAAATATATGTTCATCCGTCTCAACCGCCCCACAGAGCGCACAGGAGTCATCAAAACTTAGTCCATACTTTGCAACCATGAAATGACAGGTCTTGTTTGCTCTGTGGAACAACTTAAAAGTAAAGTCAAACATAGGTGAATATTTGAAGAAGGATAGATGCTTATAAAAAAAGGTATTAAGCTGTTTGAACCTGATCGAGTAAAACATTGTAATAAAATTTATAGGCAATTTTATTGTCCAAAATCTTGTTCATAATATCTGATATGTCCATAAAAGCAGAAAAAACATAGTAGGCTATAGAGGATTTTTGTTTGTCATTATCGACGGAGGAGTGTCGGTGGGATCAACTTCCAAAAACCTGAGAATAACTACTCTAATTTTATTAAAGCACATGCACATATTGGCTTTAAGCACATCTATCATGACATCTATGTCATGAAGACCTAAACCCCCTTTGTTGATAGTAGCATTATTTAGGCCTTTGAAATTGGTACTAATTTCTTGCCCCATAAGATAAGATTGACAATAGAATAAATCCTATTGAAGAATCCTCGAGTCAAGTTGGAGTGATAAGAATAGTAGAACATCTTTGAAAATAAACATGTGTTAATTATTCTAACCTTAGTAATTAAAGAAATGTACTTATTTGCAAGCTGTTCTTGAATTAAGATGAATTTGTCTAGCAAATTCATTTGAATTTTGCATCTTACTTCCTTCCATACCTGTAAATGTAAAAGGAATCCCCAGAAAAACAGATGGTAAGGCATCACAAAAATCTCTAACAATCTGATTGCCTATTGGTTTCCATATATGTGTCTTATTCTTATTAAATTGAGATCCAGTCTTCATCAAGAACTCGTCAATAACATTCATAACCTTGTACATATCTTTGATATCATGTAAGATCAAAGTAAAATCATCAAGATATGCAAGANCAGTGACTATAACTCCAAAACTAGGCAATAAAATTCCAACATTTAAATTATTTAGCTTGATTAATAATTCATCAACATACATGCTGAAGAGATTGGAACTTAGAGGAGAGCCTTGTATGAGACCCCTATTGACTTTTAATGTTTAAAAATGTATACTATTATATTTGATATGGATACCTTTGTTTGAGATATAATTTATAATTCCCTTGATAAATTCGAAAATCCAAACCTGTCAATAATTATATCCAAAATACAATAGCAGCTCCTCCAAGTTCCAATCTCTATGATTTCATATATAGCCTCTTGTAAGCAGTAAATCGGCACATGTATGTTAGAGCCCTTTAGTGAAAATTTGAAATGACATAGCATGTCTGGCAAGATCAAAGACAATTTACTATTTAAAATTCTGGTAACACCTTGAAATCAAAGTTTTCAATGCAAATTAGTCTCAACATATTCATTGTTATGCTATTGTCATCAACATTTCTTTTTTTGAGTAGAACCATGTAAGATGCAATGAAATCGTTTTTTGAATATATATTATTGATAAAAGAAATAAAAAATTGTACATTATTATAACATTAACCATAATTTATTGAACATCTTCCAGATTTTAAGATTGACAAGATCAGGGCCAGGTGAGCATGCCTTGTTCATACCATCCATAGCATCAGTAATATTTAATTCATTTATGCTGAAATTATAAATATCATTTGTAGTTCCATGAATATTAAAATCAATGTCCTTAACCTTAAGATCACACTCAGTGGGTACATCTACATACATTTTTCTATAGAAATTAATATACAATATTTATCATGTCTAAACCTTTCATTATGATACCATTGTCAAAAATATAGTTTAAAGAGGTTGCAACAGGTTTGCGAAAAAATCTAGAAGTCGTAAGGTTTGTTATTTCATATCTAGTTGTAATAATTTTTTTCTTTAGGAATAAGTAATTTTGACTATCCCTCTCCTTAACCAATTCTAAAAGAGATTTTTTACACGATAAATAGTAGGGCATAGATTCTTTACCTAGGTTAACCATTTTATCTGTGATAGATGTCAACGCTGAGATTCTTGAATGTAAATTCCTTTTGTATTGTAAATTGGCATTATTTATAATAGAAAAAAATCTGTTGTTTAAACTTGATCCATTGAAAAATGTTAAAAGGTCTAATGTTTAATAATATTGACATCTTCAATAGCAAACTGCAAGTTAGGGTGTAATGATTAGTGAACCTGCTTAACTGAATATCTGGGTATAGCAATTGTATTTTTCATTGGAAAACTAACCAATACTAAGACATGGTCAGAAATAATAGTATGTTTTAATTTTAGAGAAGGTTCCCTAAAGGCATTACCAGCGTAAAAAAATAGTCCAAGCGGTTAGAAGTAATAGCAAGCCTCATAGGCAAATGACACATATTTAATTTTTTGACATCGACTAATCCAATTAAGTTTGTAACTCTAAAATTAGAATCAAGCATATTAAACTGGGATACATTAAAATGCCCACCTAACAAAATATGATCTTGATTACCAGGAATAACGTCAAGAAAACTTCTCAAAAGTAATCTATTGCTAACTATTTGAGATGGTCCATAGTAGGATGCCAAAAAGACTGTCTCCCCCTACAAATGACTACAGAAATAACCAATAAATTACAATCCGACACTAAAATTTTTAAATTGTGAAAAATTAGAGTTTTTGATATGAGAATCATTACACCTCTCCTAGCGGTATTCGAGAGGGCAGCAAATACATGAAAGTGAGGATGGAAAAGCTCAATATTGTTATTTGCTCCCTCTTGCAGAATCACAATATCTATGTCTTCTTTTAACAAAAGTTTCAATAAGTTTTTCTTTTTACTGTAATTATTCAGACCCTGAGTGTTTAGGAACAAGACTTAATCTGCGTTTGATTAATATCCGACCCCCTCCACGCATGCCACTCAAATGCATCAAACACAATCTAAGTGAAATCAAATGAATGCCATAATGAATAATGTCTAACAATAAATTTAAAAACATTAAACATTTGAAAATAAGTAAGCATGAACTTGACAATAGACAACACAAGTGACTACCTATATACGCTAAGTGCATATTCATATTCCATGTAGGAACACTAAAAGAATAAGTGATAATATTAATAATCAAAATCAATCAGCATAAAGCTGTGCTAGGCAACTTTAAGAAATTATTAGCGGTCCAAAAATCATATAAAATTACATTACTTTCTTTCTGGAAGGACGGAGATGATAAATGAATCTTGCACAATGACTTTAATATAAACAATTTACGAAGAAAAAACATAGAACAGTTATTTAATGGTCTCTGTAGAATCATAAACTTCGAGCAGTTTTTGTTTCTTATGAGGGCTTAAGTCTTCTGCAACCCCAGATTTCTCCTTGAGTAGTATTTTGAAGTTTCTCATCTCAACATCTAGTTTTGAAGCCAATATTTCTTATACCAACACGTCATTTGCCTTACCTCCATCAAATGCGATGCCATTCGACAAACCTGCATTTATGGATGACTGATTTTGCAAATTAGTCTGAGGCAGCATAACTGCCGAGACCTGAGATTGAGATGCATGCTTCTCCACATCATCTAGTGAAACTTTGCTGAGGGAGACATCTTCCTTAGTAGCGGGTTGAGTAGCCTTAGAAGGCTGTCTAACAACGTTACTATATAATGCCACACAATTATGATCGAACATGGAGAATTTTTTGCAAGATCTACACCATTCGAGTCTACAATCTCTCACTGAATGAGATTCATTCCGGCACCTGAAGCATACTTTTTTTTGTTGGGTACGTGCAGCCACCCTCTGCATCTTCCATCTACTGATATGCTATAAGGAATGTCTGCAATGGTTATGTTGTCTTTCATTTTGAAAATAACAAATGTGTGGCATAGTTTCATATGAGACTACATCATTTATTTTCTTATGGTCAGACATAAAAACAAAATAATATGTCCAAATTCCTGTAAAAGACTATCCAACTTAGCTTTAAGAATAATCATAGGCATCCAGGTTACAGAGAATTTAACTATCTTTTCATCTAATAGCAAGTCAGCAAAATGCGCTAACATATCGCCAAACCTTGTAAAGTCTTTAATAAATAAAGCTTTAACTTCCTTATTTGAAAATCTGATATATAAGTAGCTGGGAAATTCTAACGGAGAAAGTTCGAGAGAATCCAGAATATTTAAAGTGTTTAGCAAATCTATTATCTGATCTTCCATAATTCTTCTGGTTTTAAACTCATTATCAGACATGGTAAAAAAAAGTTGCAATGTCAAAAACTAAAAATGAGTATCTTGATAAGTTATTGATAATTTCATCTATTAAACCAGCGTTGTTTACAGCAGGTTTATAAGCTATTTCTAATTTCAAACTAAATAGCCGTTGGAACGTTAATATTGTTGTAAACACAAAATGACGCTTATTAAAATGAACGAAAAATGCCCATCTTAACAAAGTAAGTTTAACAAGAGAAAAAGTCACATTAGTTCTCTGCCGCCATGAAAAGGAAATAAATTGACTGGAAACATAAGTAAACTGCAACAACCGACTGCATAAGTAAGCCAATGTTATTAAAAACATTTGTAACAAAATCCAATATCCACCGTTAAACAAACATGAAGTATGAGAGAACAAATCCCATGATGCTTCACTATCGCAAGCAGTCATGAGAATGAACTATCTTTACTTTCCTATTAAATTGCCTATGTGCCTTACTACAAATGTTTTTGTAATCCTTATCGAACTTTCTTTTCTTTTATTTTCTTACTTTATCACTTATTTCATCTTCTTCATTTCTCTGGAGATTTATCCGAACTCCACTAGTATATCTTAAATACTATTTATTTGGTCGGCTCATCCTTTCCCATAGCTTCAGTTCTGTTTATTTACTATCTGATAGACTATCTATTGTGTCTATGGATTCGAACTTAGTCCCAAGAGACTCTGTTGGAAGCAATTAAATAAATTCCAACATATATGTCATTTACTAAATAAATTTAGTAAATCACAGAACAAATCCTCTGGATTTATTCCTAGAATTGATACTTTGCTTAACAATATATTCTAAAATGATATAAACTTTTGGAAATCTTTTTCTACCATCTTTATCTATTTTTCTCAGGTGGGCCAAAGAACCCCCTTCCCCTCTTATCCCCCTCTTAGATTGGTGAAAACACAGTAGCCTACTTCAGCTTGAAAAGAAATAAGAAAGATCCAGAATTTCAATGTTTGGCCAATTATATTATAAAAACAGGTAAAGCTACTTAAATAAGCTATGAAACATCGAGTTAAAGCTACGTTTCTATAGTAATCTACTCAGCTATTTAGAAGAGGAAAATTGTAGAAATCCTAGTTACTGCTCTTCACAATTGAGGGCGCTCTACTATATCAACAGCATCTTCATCTGCATTATAACAAAAGTTGCCGACTTGGAGACCTATCATAAATAATTCAACATTCGAAAATCACCTCTAGCAACTAATGAGGTATAAAAGTTAATGCAGAGCCTTAATCGAGGCTGAAATCATTCAGATCTTCGAGTCTACAAGATCTATTCCAAATTTTAACTAATTTTAGAAGATCTTAAAGAAATAGAATGACAGATGTAGACAGTTAGTGACCACCGATGATCCAATAGCAAACCGGTGAATCCAGAGTGAAAGTCCTCTTCTTACTTAATAGTTACAGTAGCCTACAGACTGCAATAGATGTGCACAATAGAACCAATATTTGCAACCACTTCATAGCTTTAACAATTTTCCAACATCATAGTTTTTCCAGCATTCATTTTCCAATTCCAGAGTAGTAATCATAGACTGTTAGCTGTGCTGAACCTCCCCAACCTTCACCATTTCCATCCAAATATTCCCTATAGACTTTATTTATTAAGAACTTTGATTTTTATTCCCTTTTATGCCCAATTTCCCTGGGTTACACCCTCTCTATCTATCCCTCTGTCATTCTATTGCTTCACGGTGTTTTCTGGCCAGGGGTAATATACTTATTTAAATTTTGTAAGGGTTATTTTTGTAAAGTTTATATAATAGGGAAAATATATTTTCTTGTCAATTTTTGTTCTAAGCAAACAAATACAATGAATTGCTAAAGTAACGCTTGTTTGTGTGTGTTTAGGCTAAGTATTGAAATGACTTGTTTAATTAATTTTATTTAATCAATTTTATTTTACAGATGGCCTTTTTCTTATGTATGTGAGAAAGGGTTGGCACCTGTCTTTTCTATCAGGGCAGGGATAATAAAGGGTGGTCCCCCTTTCTCCTCTTAAGCTCCTAGTCTGCCGGCCCGGGTTGAAATTTGGTTAAGTTATTAATTAGCTAGCTTTCCTGTTAATTTTTGTTGGTTTGTGCTAGGTTCAAGCCCCTGTAAGAGATTATAACTAAACTTGGCACAAACTGACCCCTTTTTGGTAAATGTTATATTATTGGGGTAGTCTCTATTTTGTAAGCTTGCATATAAATGTGTTATAATTAGTCATTCTAATTTTGGCATTTGTATATAAGTGTATCTAGAGACTAATAATAAAAATATAGTATTTATCCGGTAATTATCTCCGGAACATGTCTCTTTGATCGTGACAGCATCTCAGGTGGACTTGTGTGTGCCTTGCCTGCACGTCACCTACCCGAGTGTTGTGGAGGTAGTAGGGACATTTCCCATTTAGGGTTGTATTTATAGCTAGTATCCAAAGGCGGACTGCGGCAGCAGTATTGCCCAATTGAAGTTATAAATATGACCGCCAAGCTTAAATTTTACCATAATGGTGAAAGGTCTGGTTCAGGCTTCCACTATGAAAGTTTGCAAATGAGAGAAAATAAGACAGCTAAAATAAATTGGAATCCATACTGTTTTATATACTGGAATGGTAATAATAGTTACAGAACAGCCACTTTCTGTGGTCAATGAACAGAATTGAGAAGAGAAGTTTAGAAGACACTTGTATAGATGAATGGAATTTAAAGAATTTGCTACTTAAAAGCCCCAAATAAACAATGGTTGCAGCTATAATACAGCATTTGGACACCGACCTAGGAGTAATTACCACCACTTTAACAGTGTATTAGTGTAGGGAGCAAATACCTGTTAGAATGGTAGTTAACATTCCAACTGTGTATGATCCTGAGATACTGTATGAGTGCATAGATGAATGCAAAATAAAATCATTTGAATAAATTAATTTGTTCTTTGATTGAGTCACTTCCAATTCTTTTTTAGCTCTATGTTAGAACCTTGATGAAATTTTTCTATCTGACTGGTAGCTAGCTGATGAGTCTATTATTACCTTTCTTGTATAACAATATAAAAATAATATACTCCAAATAAATGTTATATTTCTTTGTTTTAAACAACCTATAAAACATCAAGCTAGTGTTTTTTTCTAGTTTGATCTTACTGCTCTTTGTAATGTGTCACTGCACTTCTTTTGGGGAACATCTGGTACATCAATCATTGTTTTAGTCAAATCATTTTTGTCTCCTCTTATATTCTCCTGTTTAATGTTATCATCTGGCTCATTTTGGTACAGTGTCTTCTAAAATTCTTCAACTCTTTGGATAATAAGCTTTCTATTTCTAAAAATAATACCATATTTTTGCTTTGCCACTATTATTTGTTTTTTCAAACTCATTAAACTTTGTAATGAAACAGAATACCGGTATGCACATGTGGGCATAGAAACCTCAAAGTTGTTTTCCCTTTTTACTTCAATGGGAAACACTTATCGATTTCCTGATGAAATCATCATTGATTTAGATTATCTAGCCTTATATAGGCCTATTTTTCAGATGTACTGTATAAGATTTTATGTAATGAATTTAGGAGTATAAAAAAGGGAAACAAAAACAAAATCTCACTAGCTTAAAGTGTATTATGAATGCTAATGTAAACAAAAGCTAAAATGGTTTATTTTTACCTTAAAAGTCATGTTTAATTCATCATTTCTTCATATTCG
>PXIH01S0070848.1:2817-13883 GCA_003024985.2 Euperipatoides rowelli
CATTACACAGATATGAAATTTAGCATGTGGGTAGGTTCCATAGTGTAGACAATGAAAATTGACAGCCATTTTTGGGGGGATAACATCTGGGTGTTTAGCATGCTTCCCAACATTACACATACGTGAAATTTGGCATGTGGTTAGGTTCCATAGTGTAGAAATGAAAATAGACTTGGACATTTTTGGGGGGATTGGGGGGGGGGGGGTGGTAGCAAATCAAATGGGAGTGTTTAGCATAGTTACAAACATGACATAAAATTATTTGCCAAAAAAAAAAATATACTGTGGATTTCGAAGGGTTTCAACTACTATTTAATTTAATTATCATTTGTATTTTAAGGCTAGTATGTTATAAAATGCCTACTTCTCGATCTTACCTTCGCATGATGGAATGGGAAACCAGACTCCACTTGATAGGCATTTGCTCTCATTTNACCTTTAATTAAATTGAAATTAAATTGAATATATTATCTGATTGAAACATTAAATCACAGATTCCTAGATGTTACAAGGGCAGCGTACTTGGAAAAACCCCCGAGGCGAGATGTTAAAGCTAGGGAAAAAGCCGTTCCTTATCTGCCCAAGCCGAGGCGCGAACGTTTAGGCTACACTGCCTAAGGCGCGAACCTGTACATCTCAGCATATGCCTAGGGTTCATAATCATCAATGGGAAGTGATTCCGTTCGACCACAGAAACGAGACAAAATGCATTAAAAAAATGAAATAGTATTAAGATTCCTCAACAATAAAAGGGAACAAAAATACAACCACCTCTCACCCTTCCCGACATATTAAATATAGGATTGAAGTCAGTTTATTTTCCTTGAAACAAATTTACAATAATATATGTATTAAATAATTAAAAAAATGAAATCATGATTAACAACAGATTGCTAAGAACACAGAGCAACAGGGCTTTATATTATGTATACTAGGAAGATAGAAAAATAGATGTTTGACTGTTCATTATTCTTGCTGTATAGTTATGATCAAACCTACAGTCATTTCTTTTTTAATCATAGTTTCATGTTAGGCCCCTTTAGAATTTCATCTTAAATTTTGTTGGATTAGCTATCAATAATATCAATACATTTATCCAAAAACATGTGAAGTGTCCAGCATTATCATTAGGCCTAAACAGATGGAAANTTTGAATGCAACATGTGGCAGCTTCTGGCTTCACCTGTTCTGTAGATTATATTTTATAGAGTACCTATTCTTTTTCTATGTACCTATTCTTTTTCTATGCTCAAATTTAATTAACAAGGATGATGGCGTGAAAAGATTAATTTCACATTATAACTCACCTCAGATGAATCAGTTTTATTAATTAAAAAATAATAATCTGAAAAATAAGGATATTGTCGTAAATATAGGCTAGGAATGTTAAACTCTACAGGGGAATTAGGATGATAATGGGTTTAAAATAATTTAAGAAGTTTAAAAGTAGAATAAGTAGAAATACAATATATTTTAGGGAAACATCTCTTGAAAAATTAATTAAAATTAAAAACATATGCATAAATTTTCCCTTTTACCTCTTTTCTATTATGAATAATTCAATTTATCATAGCATGAGTATTGACTAGATATAATATAACTTATCTTATAATAGAATACAAAGCTTTAAACACATTATGGAATAAATAACTGGTGAACTAAGTCTTATAAAAAAAGTAAGGGTGTCAACTCTCATTCCGATAGCTCAGGACACACTGTGCAGAGAGCCATTTACAAACTAACAGGGTAAATTAATTTTTCTATTATAAGAACTATACCAATTTTGGAAAGAAAGAACGGTATGGAGTTTGAATGGAATGAGGAAATATTTTCATGAGTGGAAACTATTTGAGACTTCAGTAAAAGATGGTAAGTTTTATCGCTTTGGGAAGTCTATATAAAATTTTATTTAAAAAATGGGATCAAATAGAAGACTTCTGTGAAATTTGGATTTCTGTGAAAATTGAATTCTATAACTTATTTAAATCCAAAGTGTTTATCAGTATTTCAAGAACCAATTTGAGTTATCCTATTACTCAAGTTTCATCTGAACAGTTGAGGAGGATCAACTTTACTTGGACATGTGATTCTCTCTAAAATAGTGCCTACTCTGATCATTTACTTTTTGTGGAAAATGGGTTAAGAAAACTTGGGTAACGATTTGGATGATTAGAGGATGCTATTCCTGAATGCCTTTCAGATAAAATGTAATGTTGTGAGAGTGCCTTACTCATCAACAGAACTGAGTGTAAATGCACATTTTTACCCCACACAATATTTCACCGGCTGACCTGTGGAATGACCCAACCCGTACTCGATTATCATGCTATTTGGGATTCTCAGAACCTACCTATCTGGTTTAGGAGCTGAAGGTTATCTGAAAATTAGAGCTCTATATTTATTTATTTTTGGAAAATGGCCTGAAAACGAATATATATGGATGAGGGTTAGGACTACGAAAAATGAAGAAAGTCTGTGGTACCATACAAACTATTGCAACATTTAATGGTATTCAAATTCAGGTTTTGGAAACCATTTATTCACTGTCAATATTGGAATATGACTGTAATATAATGGTGAGTATATGACTCTTGCTACATTTCAAGGACTCCATATCAATAGTATAATATCTACAGTGGGTTAATCCCTGCTCAACTATTCAAAGCCTATTTATGCCTATTGTAAAACAAATGAAAAACCCAATTTATTAATTCAGGATACTTTTAGGCATTACAAAAGTCATTCTCTCTCTCTTTTCTATCTACATGGGCATACTAATCTTTTGGAAGATTAAGGTTGATGGATGNGTGAAAATAATTGAAAATATAGTTTTCTTTTTCTAATCCTCAATTTTCAAGGCTTACGTGTAAAGTACTTGTTCAGGTTGAAACTCAGAGAAATATTTAAATAATGAAAAGAAAAGCACAAAATTTGAGAAAGTTGTGCTGTTCTCATGAGCAGTCTATTTTATAGAGTGCCTTAATAATAAGGAAGACCTATTCTGTGTTAGATATTCCTTATCATTTTATTTGCAATTTTTCTAGTTTCCAGGTAGTTATAACCGAAACTTTACTGCTTTAGTGTATTTACATGATTCTGTGACTTCCTCTTATTGCCATATTTTTTTAAAAAAATCTCAGTGGTTTTATAGCCATACTGGTATGGTGCCTGTATTATGAACATCAGAGCCAACTTTTTTGTCCTCTTTAAAAATTTAAAAAATTTCAAAGGGCTAAAACTCTGATACCATTGGACTTGAAAAGGACAGACAGACCATTGGTTGACATTTGAGAAGTGGGCAATAAAGCAAGGGACAACTGCTTAAGCGCTGGTAATAATGAGAATAATTGGGGATTAGCAGGTAAACAGACCACATGTAATTGAGTTATTTTAATAGGAAGAAGAATTTTGATTAGTTTAGCTGATCTCAAAAGAATTACCACTATGTTTTTTAAAAAAGGGTACAATGATACGCTCAGTTAAGGCTGGCTTTTCTTATTTTGTCCTGTAGGTATGAATAAATAAGTGCAAAAACATGCATGACAATCAATCTTACTTAGTAATACAGAAACAATTACTAGGGATAGAGGGCTAGACTAAATCTGTAAAGAATAAATTCAAGCTGGGACCCTGCTTGTCCTAAAACTGCCTCATTATAGGGTAGGCTACAGTTTCATTGTATTATGTTGGCAGATAACAAGGCTATGTCTGTTCGTTGTATAGACAGTTTCATATTACTTGGAATTTAGACTCTCATTAGCCTGTATCTCATTTTTAAATGACAGAATAAAAATCAGTCTTATTAGGGAAAAATCAGAGATTACATCACTGAAGAGTTTAATCTCTAGATTATTGAAAATATGCCCTTCCTTTATATGAGAGGCTGCTAATTTTTATTAAAAAAGAAGGGAAATGACTAAACCCAAGACTATGTAAAACTCAAACATTACATCAGGCAAGATTTCTCTGTTTAGTTTATTTTTAGGAATTAGTCTCCAAGGTATCACTTCATAAAAAAGCTGTTGTAGGCTTTTATTCTAACTCAGTCCAGGCATGTGTCTGAATTACTAATTTTGTATTAAGCAAAATTTACCTACTAAAAAATATTTTAATATTTTTATTTTCCTATACAGAAATACCCTATTAATTTGCCTAATCAAGAGGATTGTTATCTCTCTTAATACAGTTTGGAAATCAAAAATACACTTTAATTTAAAAAGGCTTCTACTCTATTTAAAAAAATAAATATTTTATTTCTACCTATCTTTCCCTTGAAATTAATAGATGGTCTATTTTCTCTCTTGGCCTTCAGAATTTCATTTATTAAACAACACAGTGGTGTGTTTTAAAAAAAAATGCTCTAGTCATTTGAATGTCTCATCAACTTTTTAATTACCCGATAGTAAATGGAGAAAGAAAATTTATGTATTTATATTTGGAATGACAGCCCTATGTAGTTTCAGTCAGGTGAAGGCTTTTCTGAGTGTATAAGAAAAAACGTATGAGGACTTTTGCATGACAATTTTTATTATAATAAGTGTTATTTTTAACTTTCTAAGTTATAAAAATTAGGAAGAATTTACCATTTCCTATACACTTATTATTTTTACTTTTCGCTATTAATATAATAACCTCTTCCTTTTAACTGAATTATATCAAAAAGGGAAGGAAATAAATCTGCAATTATGACTATTAAATCATTAATTGTTTTAAATCAATATTTCTCTTGGAAGTCACAATCACTTTTTTTAAATCAACATTTTTTTCTAACGGGCCACTGAAAAGTTTAAGGCAATTGAGATTTGCCCCAAATGGTGAAGGTCATGTAATGCGCAATGAATTACTAACTCAGGAAATCTCTAGATAGATAGCAACTACTAAAAATCAATTTTCTATCACAAATTCAATTAGAAACTGTATGCAGATTCGTTGTATCTGGCTTTCCAACTTTAAAAGGCAAAAGGGGCTCAAGCAGATTAAAACTCAATACAATTTTTCAAAGAGATAAAAACTAGATTTATTTTATTTTTTTAAAAAATAAATTTCCCCTCCAACGGGAGAAGAAATGTATTTTTTTTGTTGTGTGTTTACTTAATAAATGAATAATTATAAATGATAATAAATACACCAGAAAAGGTTCCTAGATGTTAAAAAGGGCAGCGTACCGGTAAAAACCCAAGGCGAGCTGTTATAGCTTAGGGAAAAAACCTTTCTTTAACTGCCTACCCGGGGATCGAGCCTGTAACTCCAGCATATGTCTCAGGTTCATCGTGCAGAAACCCACTCGACCACGGAACGAGACATAAATACTAGATTTATTCTCCAATGCTAACGCTTTTCTTCTAGGATTTATTTTTTAATTGGCGTTTTACCTACTCACTGCTGTGGTGAAAAAAAAACACGTTTTTATTTGTTCAGTATACCAATGTTTACCTGTAACGATAGAGAAAACCTTATCTGTAGAGATTTTTCTTTTATCCCTCAGGCTATTTTACTTCCCTAATCTGTCTTACTGTTACTATGTTATTAGATTTTATGTGATCTGACTAAAGAAGGAAACACATTGGAAGAATAGAGCTAAATCAGGGCATGAATGTTTTATTTCACCCCCCCCCCCCCCCCAAAAATGAAAAAGTTAATTTCAAATGCTCATATTTTGTCCCCCCCCCCCCCCCCCAATTCTATTTAAAATGATGCTGTATACTTTGAATAAAATGAATATTTAAAATTTCTAGGATTAATTTTAACAACATATATCTGGCGCTCTATTATAGATTACAACTGAAATTTATTTTTAATAATCGGGCATATAAATACATTGGTTATTGAATGAGCCTGAGGTTCTGTACTAAAACAGGGAATAAGGTAAAGTGTTATATGGCCCGCTATCTAACTACAGAGTAGAAAGACATTACCACAAATACTGTATAAGAGATCAAATCCTGCATGTAGTAAAATAAAGATTGAGACTACATGACATAAACGCTTGTTTTGCTTAAAGTAAAAAAAAAAAATGTGTGTGATTAATTAATGTTTCCCTTTGAAGCCAAATTCATTAATGTCCAGCATAATATAAAAACGAAAAAAAAAAACAACAGGAAAGGATACTATTTCAAGGCTTACCCATTAACTTTAGGAGTATGGCAGCTCTATTTTCCTATTTACAAAACATACCATATATTGAATTATGCACTTGTCTTGTTTAGCTAATATTATGCTTACTAATACTTCTAATGAATATATCCATGTAAATGTATTAAAATACTTATTCATTAACAAAATTAAATTTAAAAGTCAGGTTTATGAAGTTTATTCAGAGCAAAAAACAATAAAAACGAGCAAATTTTCATTTATGAAAAAATCCATTTTTTTTTTATTTGTAAAATTATTAATTATGAATATTGATAATAATATGGAATTATGGTGCTTTGTCTGGGGCTGACACCAGAGGGCAGGTGTAAGGACTATGCTCATTTCTTACTTGAGCTATATTAAAATCAAAATTTTAATACTTACTTAATATATAGAAATCTGGGGTTTCTATTTTGAAAAGAAAAATGAAACGGTTTGAATTTCTATCAGTAAGTGACACAGCTGGCTTATCATAATCCATAATGTTACAACTATTCCTATTTTGCTGTGTTCACTAGATTACTGTTTAATAACATGGAAATATGAAAATTGGAAAAAAAAAATGAGAAATCTTGTTTTGTGAGAAATATTGGATATTTTGAATTTTGGAACGATGGAAACACAGAAAAAAATGAAAGAAGTGGGTGCCATATTTCAAATGTATTATTTTTATCTAAAACTGATGCTAGATTTAAGATAAGACTTTGGTCTTATTTGGTTAAGCTGGTCTCAGTTACTTATATTTTTCAGGTTCAATGGTTCTGCTTAGCCTAATAACGAAAAATAAAGTTATTTATTTATTTTTTCTGATTTTACTTGACCATCAGAATTTTACTTATAAAGCTATTTTGGTAAACTCAATTTATTACTATTTCTGACTTATAGACAGGTTCTAATTTTAATTGACCACACTAGATTCCTTAATCTATATATTTAAATGAATCAAATCTAGGCTTATTGGTGATGCTAGATTTTAAAGTATGTTTTATTCTTTTTAAATTGACTTATTTTTTATCTTTATCTTTCTTCTTGCCTTTTTATTTTATAACAAGAATGACAGATATTTGTTTTAAACTGTCTTCTCTATTCTTTAAAAAAACAGTTAAATTTAGCATGTCTTATTGACAATGCTAAATTTTAAAACATGTTTTATTACTTTAAAAACGATCACATCATCTTTTACTATTTTCAAAAATCTAGACTTATTGATATTGCTAAACTTTATTTTAAAATCGATTAAATTGACCTCTTGCTTTTAATATTATTACAAGCTTTGTCAGATATATGTGTTTAAAACTGTCTTCCATTTTCTCTAAAAAAACAGCTAAACTTTTTTTTTTTTACTTTTAAACATGTCTTAATCTGATTTTCTTCACCTTTTGGGTTTTAACAAGACCTATCAGATTAAAACTATGCTTATTTATTTTTGAAAGACTCAAAACCTACTTTTGCAGTTAAGGCTGAAGTTAGTTTTAAAAGTTTTATCTTTGATATTTACATTTTTAACAGTGCTTTTCTAGTCTACTGTAAATTTGATTACTCTTTCCCTGATTCGGTTTGATCTGACTTCAACAGTTCCAGATGTTGTACGCAGAGGCCATTTTAGGTGGGGCCACCCTCTGTGGTATTTTCCTGTGATTCTCATATTTATCTTGCTTACAATAAGACATTGCATTCTACAAACAAAGAAAAATAAAATAGCCCACAAAATATTTCTGCCTTAAACTGAACTACCCTACTCTCTAAATTAGCTTATAGAAAATGTTTATCAGAAAGGGATACATAAATGGGGTGAATCTGTAGGCTATGCTTTTAATTTTTATGTAGAATTACTAAGGGGTGAAATATATGTGTGTGGGGTTTTATGCATTCTACTTTGGTGACAGATAAGTTGGTCCAGTTTTAGCTACTCCAGCGATTTACGTGTAAAGACAACTCTGAGGCTAAAGATTTCTGGTACGTTATATCCATTACAGTTTTTGCCACACTCAGCTGTGATTAATCCCGTGATTGCGAATTGCGAATTACATGATGCAGGCTTCACTGACTCTTGGTATGGCTTAAAACAGCACTCTCTTCTTTAACAAAGCAGTATAGGACCTGCCATCACTACTAACTTTGCAAAGGCTAATAAACAGTTTCTATAATATACTTTATTTTACTAAAACTAAACTAATTCCCTTTATTAAATTTAAGTAAACTATCATGTCTTATTAATTAATGCATTATAACTAAATTATCTATTATGCAGGAATATAAAATGGAATTAAATGAAAAATTATTTAAAGATAAAATATTTGAATCACAATAAAGACACAGTATATCAGTCTGGCTGATATGGGTTATGGCAGGGGCTTTAAAAAGAGACGGGTACACTGTAGTTGTATAAACAGATGCACACTACTTGGTTAATTTAGAGTGTTAACCTACCAACACCTACCTATCTGTGTGCTTAGGGAAAGGCTCTATAAAAAACACAGGGTTATACTTAATCTGATGAAAACAAGTTCATAAGCTTTATTTTGTGATACACTTATCTATTACATATAGTTTCTAGGATTTATAAACAAAGTACAACTGAAATACTAAATAAAAAAATATTGATTGTGGTGAAAACCAAAGCGAATGGAAGATATTTTCATTCACTGAGTGGAAGGTTTAAAAAAAAATGAAGTGGAAAAACAATTATGAGGGGAAGTATACGATTTTGCTGTTGTAGAGCTGGTTGTTTTCTTCTTTAAAATACAGGAAAATGTCAATGTTCATAGCACAGAGGGTCGGCACAAAGATTTAACAGTTAAACACAGCTACAACAGTTACACACAGCTATGGAAGAAATGGGATCTGGCAAAGTTATCAAACCATAGCTAGTTGAAGTTGGGAACATTCAGCAACTGCAATTTCAATTAAATCGTTTAAAAAAATGAAAATATGAATTGATTATATAAAATAATGAATCTGCTGCAAAAGATGTTTTCAAAGAAATCGCAGTAAAAGGATTACATTTTTATTTGGTAAAAATACTAGGACTCCTCCTCATCTTGCCTGGTATCTGCCGCCAATGTAGAGGTGTAAAAACGGCTTTCTGACACTGCATGCCTTCTGTCTAACTCTTCCTGGTGTTCTGCATTCAACTGGCAGATAAAGTCTTGCAAGGCAACAGCTATGTCATTGACCACCATCCCACAAGCCTTCACGTGTCTGTTCCTGATTCATCTAGCAGGTACTGAACTCTTCTAAGATGTTTACTAACAGATTCAGGTTACTGACTTTGAGTACAGAGAGTCACTACAGGCTTGCTGTCTTTTTCTTCTGGTAAGAGATTTTTCCCAGTAAGTAGTGGAACTTCTTGTGCTAATTTTGTGAGAGTTGTGAGAAGTTTTTTTGTGAGTCTGAGAGAGATGAATTTCTGGGTCACAATTTATACAAATTTGATTTAAATAAAAACGCAGATTTCAGTCACTAGTTTTAATCTAATTTGATGTGAAGCAGTTAAGCCGGGTTTGGACCAATAGCTGTGAAGGCGGCGAAGCTCAGGCTCCTCTGTGAATTCTTTTTATTTCATGTTACCTTACCACTATGCAGAGCAAGAGTGTTACATCCGGTATTGAATCAGAACGGAAGAAATGCTCCAGACTGACATTTCTTAACAATATAAATCACAAAAGACCTTCTAACATAGCGTTAACAATGATAATCACAAAAATGACTGAAAAATTTAAAAAAAAAAAAAAAAAAAAAAACATTTATTTCATCTACAGAGAAGACCTGAAGCTCACATTATTGTATCTAAGATACAAATACATAAATATAGAAAAGACATTTTGTTTATGGCTATTTATTAATTTTATTACATTTTTCCATATTTTTGAATCATCTCATCAGAATATAACAAGGTGTGTCTATTTAGCAACCACAATGGGTTAGTGAGCATCCATTGATGGGTAACACCTGGTGGACCCGGTAAAAATATTGAGTAACAAAAAAAAAGTTTAATTGGACATTATAATTTCAAAATCCTATATAGACTGTCTCAAAAATATTAGGCATACTCAAACTACTAAAGATATTTAAGATTTATTCCGTTTTCTCTTAAATCTTTATTTTAAACCAAATTAAAAATATGTTTGCCAAGAATCGTTTTTACTATTTAATAGAGAAACCAATTTATTATCTTTTACATTTTTAAAACAATATAAAATTGAATTTAAAAAATAAAAGCCATTTCTTATTTATTACAGAGGCTTATTTCTACTCATTATTAAAAATTTAGAGAAGGGATTTTCTATCTCATATCTCTGCTCTCCAACCAAATTAAATATTTTTAATTTTTAAATAATACATTTATTCTAATAAAAAATTATATTTATAACTGTGTCTATCCCCATAACAAAAAATATACCATACAATAAAGTTGAATATTTACAGTACATTAAACAGGACAATTTTCCATGCTTATTTATGTATTGAAAATCATTTAAGTTTTCTTTACATGACAATCCTTAATGGGCTGTTATTTATTTAGGCCAATGGTAAAGTCTATGGAGCCTATTTACAGGATATCTCAACATAAAAATAATTATTTAAAAATACAAAATTCATTGTAAGCTTAACCTTGCTTTAAGAAGTAGGCCTAATTCAATCACTTTCAAAAAGCTATATTCTTATTCATAGGATTTGATCTCTTGAAATACAAACTATTCTTATTTAATCTACAGACTTGTAGGCTATAGGAAAAATTGTATATATTTTCCTCTGTCTGTCTGTTAACCTTTACATTTATTTTTACACAGAATTAACTTATGTGTTGGTGAACACCTTTGTGAGCTTACTTGTCTCTTTATCTCTCTTTCTTACCTATATATCTTTATGCTACCCTGGAAGGGTATCACAATTTAATTAGTATTTGATTATCCTGGTCTAGCATACCATAT
>PXIH01S0070926.1:1187-12028 GCA_003024985.2 Euperipatoides rowelli
ATATACTGTAAGGTATACTGTTTGTATTTTTAAGAAAATAAGAATAATAAAAAAAAACTAAAATAAGTAGGCTAAATCCCAGTAAAAAATTTTTTAAACCGTAAAAACATCTGTAAATAGTTTTTTTTTACATATTCATTTTGAATGATAATAATTTGAGGTAAAAAAATAATTTACTCCACTTTTTTTTTGTTGTTGTTGTTCTATTGTTATTGTTTTGTTTTTTTATTGTTTGTGATTCAAATCTCCAACCACGAAACTTTTCAGCCAATCAAAAATATGAATGAATTTAAAATCACCTTTCAATCTCGAAATAATCTCGAGCTTACGCGAGAACTACATGCCGGGTAGTCAAAAGGTGCCAAGTTATCTCGACTTGTATTTTGTAAAGAATCTACAGTATTTGAAATAATATAGTTACTATATATTTAAAAATCTTATAGATAACAGGTTCATTCTTGTTACGTTCTTCGAAAAGGATTAAAGCATATATTTTTTTAATGTAGTCAAATGAAACGGCTAAGAAGCGTGGCGATTTATGTGTAGTCGTTAAGTGTAATAAGTCAGTGCATGGCTGCGGACAGATGTTTCTCGGTGATCCAATATTTTTGGGGTAAGTTGTGATTAATTAAATTATATAAAAAAATTATGCTTGGACTTTGATGCAAAATAATTTATCATAACCTATTTCAATAGTTTATTATAATGAATTTTTATTTATGATTTCAATTTGTTTTAATGTTTATGCCAACGCAACTAGAGTAGATAATTGTACTGTCAAAGTCTGATTGATTTTTTAAATGTAATTTTCTCAATATGTGTGTTGATTTATAAAATTTATTGGTGATATCTTGAATTTAAAATACTTTTTATTATTTTAATTTTCATTAGTTTATTTAGTTTTCACCGTGTAAAAGCGGATCTTAAATGCAATAAAAGGGGACGGTCCTGACATATCGTAACTTTAGTGTAAGCCTAATCTCCTCCCTTCTTGTTTTTAGATTGGCGGTAGGTCTTCTCTGTCAAATCTAGTGGAACGACATAGGCGGAAGTACTTATTTCACAATTGGATTACTAAAGCTTCCCATGCTACTTGAAATGGAGCCAACTGAGTTTGTTTATAAAAATACAATATATAAACTAGTGTTTTAGTTGTTCTGCTAGCAAAGTTTACCAACAATGATTTAATTTTTGAAGCTTTTACTCGTTACTCAATGTTTTCGCCATGGAGTGTAAATTGACAAGGGATAATATATTATACAATTTTCCTCATCCTACGAATCTTCAAAAAAATATGGATTTTGCTACCTTGAGCAATCTATCAAAAAATTCCAAATTACAAAAATTGGTCAAAAATGTTAAAATTAAAAAGAAACCAAGTAAATCTACAAAAAATGTAGAAAAGCCTGTTATCAAACATAATGGAAAATTAAAATCCGATCCTACTTATGTTAATGTAGAGCATTTGGTTTTTGGTTGTTATAGACCCAGTCCCTCCCCAAGGAAAGAGGGTGTTTCTGAACCTTTGTCAGCAGAGGAAATTATTGATTTATCTTCTGCTAGTAGTGAATTGAATGCTAAGAGTTATTCAAATTCTTCCTTTTATGTGCCATCTGTGACGGATAATTCACAAGATCTTGAAAAATTTATTTATGACGAGTCTTTAGAAATAGATAAGTCAGCTAGCCCAGCAGAATCCCAGAATAATGATACACTAAACTTAGAAAATAATTCTCAATCATATTTACTTGAGGACAATTTTAGGTTCAAATCATTCACAGCAACAGATGAATTATTAGTTGGCTCAGGTTCTGAAGAGCTAAATGCTCCAGCTAATTCTGAAACATCTGAATCGTTAATTAAAATGTCCACTAGTAAAACTATAGCTAATGAGGAACCACTTAATCATATAAAGTTAAATTACTTTGTACATTCTCCAAAAACACTTTTATCATATTCAGAATTTACAATTAGAATGGATAAAAACAAGTCTTCTGTACATAGTATAGAAAAACAATCTGGATATGAAAATAAAAAGCAAGGTTTGGCAGATAACTTCCCAGGAAATGATGTTGCAGGAAATAAAGGAATTTCTCCAGAGTCAAATAGTTATTTTGTTTTAAAAAATGAAAATATTGTTAATCCGTTATTAAATGGGAAAGTTAAAAATATTCAAATTACTGAAAATTCATTCAATCTCTATAATACGGTTAATGATTTGTCAAATGATAATACAAAAAAATCTAATTTGGATATCTCGCTTTCACAGGATATAAATGGTATCAACTTAAAATTAAATACGCCACAGGATTATGTAAACATAAGTCATTCTGAAAAAATACGTTCTTTTTCCGATCCTATAAATCCCTTCCATATGGGTAATATTTTCTTTAACCAACAGAAATCAGATGCTTCCAAAAATGAAATAATTATCATTAAAAATGACTCAAAACCTTGTGATACTGTTAAAGAAGTCAGTGAATCTAATTCTATTAATGAAGAAACTATACCTAATAAAGTTGAAGTAGTATGTGTAAATGTTGATGAAAATATTTCTGTTAATGATATGCAATCTAAAAAGCTTAAGCCTCCACCACATTCCTTATTACTTGCTGGACCACAATCTACAAATAAAACTTTTAAGTCACTTAATTCTCAAAAAATTCCTTTATCTAAAACTAGTCGTCTTCGAGCACAAAGTGATTCAACAACTATACCTCAGCATTCAGAGATTCTGGATCTTAAAAATAGGAAATTAAAATCTTTATCTGATCCTCCTAAAAAATGTATATCGTCTAGACCTGTCGGTTTAGAAAGCAGTAGTGCCAAAAGAAATAGCATTAGAAAAGACTCTGTTTCATCCAGTAATACTAAAATAGATTCTAGTTCAAAAATGACTGTGTCCAAATCTAGCAGCTCAACAATTGCAGCTGAACGCAAGTTAAGCATTAGAACAAACACTACAGTCATTAAACAAAATTCTGGCACAAGTGATGCTCTTGCAAAAACAAAATTAAAGAAGTCAGATGTTAACATTCATCCTCCTGTTTATCGTACAAATTCTGGCTCAGCTACAAGTACAAGTGCTGTTTCTTCAAAGGGTGCTCGATCTAAGTCCCTACTAGATAGAAATCCATCTGCTCAATCAAAGTCTACTGTTAATATAGAATCAAATAGTAAACCTGTGAACGGGCAACCCAAAACGAGTCTTAAAAACGCTGATAAAATTTTAACTTTGAAAGATAAACCCAATATACCCCCAAAACCAACTGCATTACAAAGCTCAAAAAATTTAAAAGACCCACAAACTAAGTTATCAGCCAAAACATATGTTGAGTCTGCTTAATTTACGACAAAAAAAAATTGGGGTAACTGCGTCAAAACCTACCAAATTCCTAAAAAATGAAACAAAACCAATAGAAAAAGACTTGTTAAAACCTGTTTTACCTCCCAAACCTCCACTTAATAGTGGAAAATTAACAACTCTTGTACCAGTAATTAAAAAAATATCTACTAAAACTGGTGTGCCTGTGGCAAAGTCAAGTTCATTGCCACTTAAAAAACAAAATGAGGTTGCAAAAGCTCCAGTACAAAATAAAAAATCTCGTTGCTCTTCTACATCGAGTGTAGGATCAATACAGCATGTGAAAACTAATCAGATTTCACAAGGTAGAAAACTATCACTGTCTTCCCAGAGTTCACAAAGTCTATCTCGACAGTCAAGTATAGCTAGTGTGAAAAGTATTGGAATAAATGAACACGTTATGCCTCGTCCAGTGGCTGAAGTGATTGAAGATGTGAAAAGTGAAGGAAACTCTTTAGGATTGCAAAATGGTCAAGAAGGGATTTTATCATCCCCCATGTCTGATACTGTATTTGAAAAAACTGAACAATTAAAAAATATCTCGGAAAACTCAATTTTATCTCCCAATTTAGACATCCTCGATGAACTTTATCAAAATGGCTTCCCTTCGTGTGATGATGAAGTTGAAATAGAAACCAATAATGAGGAAATTTTATTGAAGAATAATGATAATTTAAATATTTATGTAAAAAACCAATCTCCTAAAATTGATTTAGTAAGTTCCAGCAAGACTCTTGTTGACGATGTCATATCTAAAATCATTGCCGAGAATTTTATCTCTGAAGACATTGTAGTAACCGAATCCCAAAATCAAGTTACTGAAATACCGATAGTAGAAAAAATAAAAACTCCAGATCGACATTTAACTAAGGATCAACATTTAGAAAAGAGTTTTTGTGAAACTTCGTTTATAGCTACTCTTCCATTTTGCTCTGACAGCAGAGAACTTCAAATGGATTCCAAAACTCTTTCTAATTCTGACAAATTGACTGGATTAGCATTTAATGATGAAAACAGCCATACTGAAAACGTTGCAGTATTTAAAGACCCATTAGTTGCTCCAGGTGTTCAAGGAAAACCACCCACTGGTAAATCTACTCTTAATCATAGTCCTAGTTTTAAAAGATCTGTGGCTACAGTATCCCTTTATCGTAAAGAAAGTTCTGGCAAAGAGGAACATGTAAAACAATTGGATTTAAATGATTTTGATTCTACATTTCTTATCGAAGCATTTGGCGATAGGAAAAAATCTGCCAGTTTGCCTCGTTCTTTTCTTTCTCAAAATGGTCCAGTTCCAAATTATAAGTTAACCACTGTTTATAGAGGCATTTGGCCTAATCGTTTACAACCACCCACTGCTATGGAAAGACTTTATCCTGGTGGTATTCCTCGGGGTCCTATGCTCTCTAGTTTGTTTACGAATAAACAGGATAACATTGATGACAATGCAAACACAAATAAAACTTCGTTCAATAAAAAATCTTCAAATGCTAGCATTGAAGTGCATATTAAGCAGGAAATTATGACTACGAATGTTAAAGGATCTCTGTCTAAGGTAAGATTTTTTTTTTAAAGCATGGTTAGTCTTTTTTAAAATATTGTGTCATAGATATTTGAAGGTAGGCCTATTTATGCTACTTTAATAAATTTTATGTAAGAAATATATTGTCATAAGTAGTGTCATATAAGTTTACTGTATTTATCAATATATTGCATAGGCTATGCAATATAGGCTATTTATAGTGCACATTCTACATATATGGTATGTGTGTCCATCATTGACACGCTAAACTAACTTAGGAACATTCTATTCATTAATTCTGTAGCCTAATTAATTTTATTTTTTGTCTAGGGTATTTATTCATTTTATATCTTAATAATTACAGTAACCTATCATAAAAAGTTAATTGCCTTTCAGGATTTCATATGTTTCCAGTGCACAGATTTTGAGTAATTAAATGAAAGTCCAACAAACCACTGATCTCTAATTAATGATGGTCCGTAATCTTATTTAGTGGTCCAATAAAATGCAGACGACTAGGCCTTAACATTGTAGTTCGTTTTTTGCTGATTGATATTCAAATTATTTTGGTTTCTTTTTAAAGATCCATCATAACTGCTGTTATAAATGCATTATGTTTCTAAAAGGCTACAGCAGCAGCATTAATTTATTTGAACATCAAACTAGCCTAAATGATAATATGCTGTTAGCTGTATTATAGCTTAATTCTAAATAAGCAGCTGCATATAGACCAGGGGTGGGGAACCTTTTAGCATTTGAAGGTCACATGGCACTTGAGATAGGCTACATACATGTAGGCTACATCCAGTGTTTCTTTCAGACAATTTTCTCCGGGGAAGGGGGGAGGGCAAGGTGGATGTATTTACAGATTTTTTTTATGAGCTTTTTATTTTTTTGGTTGACTGGCTGCTTTGTTGCCTTTCTGTCTAATTTGATAAGCTTTATTTTTTTGGTTAGTAGAGTGGTTGTTATGTTGACTTTATGTTGATTGACTGACGTTTTTGTTGACATTCTGTTTCATTTTATAAGATTTTTATTTTTCAATTTACCACAGGGGGGGGGGGGAAGGGGTGGCTTAGCCACCCTGGAGGTATGCTTGAATGAAACACTGGCTACATCCAAATGTCATAAGGCCTTAGTTTTATGTACAGCAATAATATTTGATTTTTTTTTAAAGTAGCCTACCGGTAATCAATAGGCCTACTTATTTTCTCATATGACTATTTGCTTGAAATACAGTATGTAAAGCAACATATAATATAAAAGTGAAAAAAAAACATATTTGCAACAAAATTACATACATAATTAGCTTCCGACGGTATCGAACCAGCAGATTACAAATATGTGCGCTTCGCTGCATGGCTAGCCTTGAAGAGTAATATTTGAATTTTTTCTAACCCTTGACAATGAACTTGGAAGAAGACTTTTTGGTAAAATTCCTGTTGAACTATAGATTTTTTTTTCAGCAAAATTAACATACGTAAAATTGATAATCTATAGGTCTTCTGTAACTTATCTAGGCTGTTAATTTGTCAAAATTTAAATATTATTCAACTTGAATATTTTTATTGAATAAACTTTAATTTGTTATTAAAAAGTAATTTTTATGTGAAAATAAAAAAATATGCACTCTTGTGTTGTGAATTATAAACTGTTTTTAAATTGTAAATTTTATTGTGTTTATTTTCTTCTGATTAAAAAAAAAAAAAAAAAAAAAAAATTTTTCTAATTTCATTCGGGGGAAAAGTTTTTTTAAACTTTCAAAAACTTTTTAAAAAAAAAAAAAGCAAAATTTTTTTTTTTTTTTTTAAAAAAAAAAAAAAAAAAAAGCAAAATTTTTTTTAATAGTTTTCCATCTCGCTTTAAAAAAAAAAATTATATTAAGCTTGCCTAATCTTAATTGGAATATAATTGTGCTCCGAAGCCAGTAACAGCGCCATCTAACGGGCTTATTAAAACTTTTTTTTTTATGGACTTAAGATCGGCACGGGAACTATTTTTAGAAACTTTAAGTGGTGTTTTCTCTTAGTTAAAAAGGGTTTAAACAAAAAAAAATGGTTGATGCCCGCCCGTTACGGGCTTATTTTTTAGTGTATATGAAATGAGCATTTTTTTTTTCAATTATTGTACAAGACAATGCAAAATATTATTATAATTTATTGTAGGTAGTCCACAGGACCACTCCCAAATAGTTTCTAGTGGTCCATGGACTACCTACAGTAAATTATAATAAAATTTTGCATTGTCTTGTACAATAATTTGAGCACTGCGTTTCTCTTTATGGATCAGAACACTCATTTTAGCTTTCTCGTTCATCTTAAATATATTTGACTTATGTACATGTTTTCAGGAACACATATTTGTGTTTTTAACTAGAGGCCCACCCAGTGTCGGACAGGCTAGAAAAAGCCCAGTCAGCAGTTCTGTACAAATGGCCCATTTCTGTCCTGACATGGTGGTCCAGTCGGCAACGACTGTTGAGCGCCATGCCGATGACATATGCTGGGGACACAGATCGATCCCCTGCTAGGATGGTTGGAACATTTTTTTCTCCCTAGCTTTAACAGCTTGCTTTGGTTTTTTTTTATCAAGTATGCCGTCCTTTGCACCACAANGAACCTGTTTATATAATGTTTATCTCATGCAGTAATTNTCAATTAACCAACAAAAATATACATCTCTTCTCCCTTTTTATAGGAGGTTTATTTTTGTATAAATTAAAAAAAAAATTTAAAAGGTCCATTTGCGTAGTTGTGACATGTTCTAAATGAGGAGGGGGTGTAAAAAACGTAAAAAGTGCTATTCAGAACCAAAATCTCTTAAGAAAACAATGTAAAAAGCATAAGTTTATTCTGGAAAACAATTTCCTTTTTATTTTTTTTATATATTTTTTTCACTAAAGTCAAAGCAGCCAAATATGCAACCAGATTTAATAAACTAAAAAAAGTATTAGTATTCAAACAGATTGTCTAAACTATTAAAAATAATAATACTACACTTACAAACAATATCTTGATTCATAAGGCCATTAACTTGTTGCAATTAGACATACTGTAAGTTATTACCTTGAATAGATGTTGATTTTTTCCGGCCGTTTTCCAACATTTTCACCAACTCAAAAACAAAGCTTTTTTGCCGTGGATCAGGGGGGAGGGAGGGAGGAAGCGAAGGCCCACTTTGATGGAAGGCAAAAGGCCTGGTCAGTGATTGCTGACCTGGTCAGTCCGACTATGGGCCCACCTATAGCCTACAGTGTTGCTACATTCATAATAATTTATAGCCAACTGCATGTAGTTGTGTAATTATACAATTCGTTTTAAGACCACTGTCACTAAAAAAAAAAAAAGAACATTAATGTTTAAGGAGGAAATTAACAAACCATTGGAAAGATTATGAGTTGCTGTGAAAGAGCCATCTTTAAATGGGTGTGGCCAAAGGAAGTCGGATGGGGCAATTTTTTAAATATTTTTTTGGACATCACTATGTATATGTGACCACTTAAAATTTTTTTTGGAAGCTTTCTTGAGGATCACTCCTGCCTAAACTTCTCAGAAAATGGTTCTTAAAACTATTTATTAGGCTATTGGCTTGGCTAACGTATATTTCTCTAATAAAAAAGCTCAGATTTAGATTGAATTTGGGCCTAAGTAAGATGATCCTATTTTAGCGCTGAATGCACCCAATAATTTATGAATTCAGGCCTATCAGGATCCTAATTCGACATTGAATGTCTCAATAATTACATGATGTAACATACATAGCCTAAAATGTGCAGCTAAACCTTCAATGTATTATGTATAAAACCAAATGTTATGATTTAAAGCTTTATAAGACCCTCCTAAAAAGTTAAAAAAAAAACAATGCCTGTATTCCTAGCCTACTGTAGGCTAGCCTATATTTATAAATAAATGCTTGTCTCTTAAGATAGAAGGTTTGATGATAGCTATTTTTATAGGAATACTGTAATTTCAATAACTTCATTTTATAAAACTGAAATGATGAAAAAGCTTTAATGTGAAAAAAAAAATATTGATGCAGTTTTTATTTTAAGTTTATCATATCCTAGTGTATACAAACATTGGAATGAAGAGATTTTTAAGATTTTTTTGAGTGAACTAAGAATTTTCTAGCTAGATCAACAAAGCTTAGTGAAACAGTTGAAGATAGCTAACCTTAACTAAACAAAGTAATCTGCAAACACAATTGTGTTTAAAAACATCCTGAAGTTATTCAATTCTAAAAGCAACATTACACCATTTAAAAAAAAATATAAGTAGGCTACAGCATTAGGTTCTAAATTCTACAACTATTAGCCGCCTAATAAGTAAAACAAGATCTAGGCTATTTAGTTTTTTTTTTTTCTATTTACTTTACTTCTAAATCATTTTATAATTAGGCTACAAGAGAAACAGGTTCCTTAGATGTTAAACAGTGCAGCATACTGTTTAACATCTAAGGAACCCAAAGCGAGTTGTTACAGCTAGGAAAAAACCGTTCCATAACTGCCCAAGCGAAAAAAATTTGCATCAAAATTTAAATAATGTAATACAGTCACACAATCATTAATTGGGTAAGTTGGTCAGCAGGGTTGGATTGTGCCACCGGGCAGGCGGGCATTTACTCACTGGGCCGTTAGCCCAGTGGGCCGGTGATTTTCCCTCTAGTTTAGTTTAATGTTAACTTTTGATCGTTAGTCTAGACTGACATTTTAATCACGCTAGTCAGTTGTCGTACTCGTACAGTAATTTTCAGAAAACACCGAGATTAGGTTGAATAGTCTATTCTTTCACTCCGTAGTCTGAACACACATTATAGGCTACTGTATTTAATTTCTAACTGGTAGGTCTACAGTGCTGTGGTTATGCAAGTGTTGTTCGTCTTATTTTAATAATAATAATAAAAAAAACAATATGAACCTGTAAGCTGTAGCCTATAGTTTAATAGTTCATCCGGACTGTATTGTAAACTTATGATTTTTTTTAAAAGCACATTAGGCTATGTATTATCCAATATGCAATGATTAATGTAAATATTGATATGATGTGATCATTCATAAGTGCCGCGCTCAGCTTAATAAATCTATATGGCAAGATTTTTAAAACGTCCATGATGTTTTGGATTATATTATAAGCTATGAAAAATGAAATAATTTTGTTAACATTTCAGGTCATTTAAAAATTAAAATGATTATTTATTTTAAATTTTTTGTTATTAAAAAGAAAATTGTTATAGCGATTAGTGAATGACACATTAAATACAGCTCTTTCTATTTTTCTGGCCTTGTGCTAGCTAGTCGTCTAGTCGCATCATTTACTTAACTTCTTACTTGGCATCTGAAGGTAATATTCTTCAATTTTAAATTTAGATTAATAAGCTCACAGTAAGCTCGTGAGTTTATTTAACAATAAATTTAACAATTTTTGTTGGGGAGGGCAAAGTTGGCTTCTGACACCCCCTCAATTCAAAGAGTGTTCTCCCAAACCAAATTTTGATAAGCTTTTTTTTTTTAAATGCCCATAACACGTATCCTATATTTTTTAACTACAAGGACCATTCTACTGCGCCCCCCAATTGTGACATCAGGTGCAATTTCCCCCTCTCGCCCCTCATAGATCCGGCGCTGCCCCCAGACATCCTACATAGAAAAGTATATTTTTGGGTGACATGTCTGAAATTTGTTGACAATCCGACACTGTTGGTCAGTGTGGAAAGCTGATGTCACAGAATTTAGTAAGTAGGCCTACTTTATTTATTATTTGGTGGAAAAATTAATTTTATGGTGATTTATCTGCCCACAGTCAATTGTCACCAGAAAATGATTTTTATGTGATTTAAAATAGGCTATGTTGGTTGACCTAAATTTCAGTTTTTTTTTTTTAAAAAAAAAAACTGTCATATTTACACTTTTTTTTTACTTTATTAAAGAATTTTTAAGCTCCCTAGATCCCAAATAAT
>PXIH01S0070991.1:0-10665 GCA_003024985.2 Euperipatoides rowelli
TGAGGTCCATGTAATAGGTGATTCCCTAGTGCGTGGATTGAATGTGAAAAATGGGAAAGCAAAAGGGAAGGCAGTGACATGGTGCTATCCAGGTGCTAGGATAGAACATGTTAAGGTGCGAGTTAATCCTATACTGCGGAATTTGGTTAGAGACCCAATTGTAGTGGTGCATGTGGGCACTAACAATGTGGGTTGGGATTTTCCCAAGATAGTGGTGGATAAGATGTGTCATCTTATTAGAGAGATCAGGTTAGTGAGACCGGCTAGTAAGATACTAATTACCAACATTATTACTGAAAAGGCCGTTGATGAAATCGTCTAAAAATATCAAGCAGATTATTCCACCACTTAATTATTATTTGGAATAGGGCACTGTGACATATTACATAATAGGAGTTGGATGAAGGTTAGTAATGTAAATAAAAAAAAATAAGGCCAAAACTCATTTAGTCAGGTGCCACGATGTCGATCTTAACTGGTTGCTTAGTAGTAATCGTGCAAATAAGTTCGCTCCCCAGAAACTAGTGTTGAATATTAAGTGTGCCACAAATTTTTTCCAGCTAGTAGAATTATTTTATTCAGGGAAATTAAAATTGAAACACTTTTAAATCATTAAAAATAAATTAGTGAGTATACAAAAGAATCGCTCAAATAGAATAATTTCATTTAAAATTTCAATGCAAGTTTAAAATGAAATTTTCAAATTATATTTTATCAATTATTATTAAATAAATAGATGATCATACCATTTGTAAAATTGATATACAAGAACAAGCCACTCGCATTAAGGAACCAAATCTTTGGCCAATAAACTAAAGAGAGAGAAAATATTAAATATTATTTTAAGTTTAGTTAATATAAGAAAAACTTGTAACATCTGAATGAAATATTAATAATAGCATGACAATGATAATAATATGATCATAATATTGATATTAATAATAAAATATAATAAAATTTAATATAATAACAATAGCTATACCAATAATACTAAAGATATTGATGATAATGATAAAAATGAGGGAGCTGATAATGATGAAACTGTTAATGACAATAAAATGGTGATGAAGAAGATAATAATGAAATGATGATAATGATAAAGATGATGAATCTGATAATGATGAAGATGATGATAATGATATGATAAGGTTGATGTTAATGAAAGTATGATAATGAGAGGATATTGAAATGTTGATAATGGTTAGGCAAATGATGATAATGACAATGAAATGATGAATATAATGATAATCATAATAATAATAATAATGATGATAAGGATAATGATGATAATGATAATGATTAAGAAGATTTTAAAAATGAAATGATAATGGTAATTATAAGATAATGAAGATAAGGATAATACTGATGATGATAATGAAGATAAGAATAATACTAATGATAATAATAATGAAGATCATAATGATAATTAAATATTGATGATTATGATAATAAAATGAAATTATGATGTTGATAATGATGATAATGTCAATGATAAGGATAATGGTAATGATGATGATTAATAATCATAATAATATTAATTTATTACCAATTTTTTTTTTTTGTAAAAGGGACTTACCCCTTTTTTACATACTTTATTCACTATAACACAAAACTTACAAACAGGTCAACCATATTATGGCTTATACTTTAAGAAAATTCAGTTAATCCCCATTTAACAAATCCACTGGCCAAAAACAAACAAATTGCTCAATAGTCAAAAAAGAAACATCATGTTTATATTGCTTAGACAAATTCATCTTCATTATGTGATGGGAGCAATGTATCCTCAAACACTCTCAAGCATCTAAGCTTCCACATAGAAAATAACATATTTATAATTCTTACCTTTACATAACACTTAAACAACAAAGAGACACATACATCTAAAAAGCCATAGTTATTAAAGTCCATAGTTAAAACTTTATCCATCCAGATCAGCACACCAATAACAGATGACCAGGAGATTCAGGAAGTTTACAAAAAACACAATCATAGCCAATGTATAATTGTTCATCCCATATTTCTCAATTAATAGATTATTCATTGGAAGCACCTTGTGTATGAATTTAATGACAAAATCGACTATATTCGGCCCAACAACGATGTCATTGGCAGCCTTATTCACATAATACCTGCATGAGCCACTAATTTGTGAACATTTGAGGGATAATAGTGATTCTGGATATCCCCATAGCAAAGCTTAGGATGCACAAACAAATCTGGCAGATCATCAATTAAATCAAATCGGGCGCAAGACAAATTCCATAATCTCAAAATTCTCACTTTCTTCGGGGATGAGCATCCATTGGGGCAATCTCCAAATGCACATAATTCAGCAAATTCGAAAAAACATTAGNTCTAATAACTTTAACAAACAATTTAATGTCAATCAAGCCAAGCCCACCTCTTGAGATATGATGATAGAGCTATGTACACCCTATCAACATCAACCGATCGCTCCACAGAAACCTGTTACACAGTCAATACCCTATTCAAAAATTTTGCAGTGAAACTTGTATGGGAGGCATAATACAAAACTTTAGGCACACAAAATAAATTAATGACTTTGATCTTCAATGGCATAGAAAGACTAGAAATTTTAGAGCCTCCAACACTAAGTAGTAACTTTTCCTGAATCTTCTGCCTTGCCCAGCACCCACCGTCCAAAAAAGGGGTACGACAAACCAATATATGACTTCGGAACACTACTTCCAATAAAGTTAACAAATTTTCAGTCCATAATTCTCAATAGACAGCTCTTGTTTTTGTTTATCTGTGTACCCGTAATATTCAAAAACTCCTGCACAAACTCCAATGCCATACCTACTTCCTCCATATCATTACACAAAATGACCACTTCATCCGCATATGAAATCACCTTAATATTTAGTTTAAAATGTTGCAAGAAGAGAACTCCAGCTCATACAACAACTTATTAATATACAATGTGAACAATGTAGAACTCAATGGTGACCCTTGCACAAGACCCAGGGTAATATGAATATTCCCATATAACTTGTTATCCACTTTAATATGTGCCCTTTTATTTGAAATATAGTTCACCAACCGAGTTACAATCCTCATATCCTTAATGACCTCCCTTATTTGGGTCACCAAATAATTAAAATTTACACTGTCAAATGCCTTCTGAATATCCAAGAATAACACCAGTGAGGCATCACTCTTTGTAATATTTATAAGTATTCCAAATCTCCTCCAATAAATAATTCCCTGTGTGTATCGATCTTCCTTTAAAACAAAACTGCTGTGGATGAATAACAGCCCTTAACATCTCCGAAATCTCCAAATTTAGAATCCTTTCAAATAACTTGGCATTCATATTTTCAATGAAAATTACCCTAATGTCATATTTAGTAGGAATGCTCATATTTTTATTCCTCTCAACTTCCACATCTAACTGCCTTTTATCAACAACACACAATATGCTCGAATGTCCAAGGATAGAGGATTTCAACTTGTCAGCCACATAACACATAACCCAGTCTTCTTAACAAAAGAGGGGTGATGCCATCCAGTCCAGGGGGGCAAACACTTATTCAAAGACTGCAACCTCACACAAATCTGGTCATCACTTACAATGAACCCCCCCCCCCCCACCCAGTTGACACTGGTTCACTAACTCCATATTCAAAACTCTATTATTGGGCAGAACATTGTAAGTAGCCTTAGGTGCAAAGCTGGTCTCAAACTATCCCAAAAGAAACTCAATAAGCTCCCAACCCATCAATACCTGCCCTGCCTCTTTAATGGCTGTTATTATCTTGGATTTTCTAGTATATTTAAAGATCTTAATTTTTAACAACTCGGTAGTCTCATGCCTACTCATCACAATGTTACTAATTTATTTATATTTATCTAATTTGTGTTGTTGCACCAACAAGACACCAATACGTCTCTTCCACTGTACCAGCACTGCCTGCTTACACCCCTCCCTTAATTAAAATTGTTGAATCACCACCTGCAGAAAAGTACACCTCATGATGAGCATTAAAAATAAATGCTTTATTTCTCTAAAGTAGAAACCTCATAACAATATCCTTAATAGTGACCCAATGATCCCAAACTGACTGCCCACCATTCACCCTCCCCCCAAAATACCATAAATCATATTGAACATATCAACATCCATTTCCAATGCTGGATGCAAAATTGAGTGTCTCTCTCTACCCCCGGGAGGGGGGGGGACTCCAATTATTCTTCATACTTTGGATCTCAAAAGATGCCAATAGAGCCACATGATCTAACAAATGATTTACAATAATTTTAAGCTGTTCTGAGCACACAATACCTTAGAACCAAAAACATAGTCAATAGTTGACATTTCCCCTTTCGAATAGTGGGTAGGCCACATATGCCTATTAGAGACCCTTGCAACATTTTCCACATGTCATCTTGCAACCAGTAATTTCCCCCGTTGAGACAAATCAAAGTTCAAATGATTAAAGTGTCCATCTCACAATATGAGGCAAGCAGGACTGCCCACAATCGTTTTATATTAAATCATAAAATTTTACATTTAAACTTTTAGCTAATGCCTCATAGAAATTTATAAAGATAAAATTCCACCCCAACATATCAATTTTTACCATAATCAACTGAGGACACACTGAAGCACAATAGGGTCTTTATTAAGTTCAGCTTCACCAGTATCAATATACCCTGCACTGACTTCTGGTACCCTCCCCTTACCATAAAATACCTCTCTTTCCAACATTATCAGTCCACCTTAGCATTAATAGCAATGTTCACCTCCTGTAAACAAACAATGTGATGCTGATGCTTTTCCAAAAAGTTCCATAGCATTTTACATTTAGTCGCTACATTCAGCCCTTGTATGTTAAGCGACAACAGGATCAACTCTGCCATAGCACCAGCACCATTCCAACAATTCAGAACCGTTGACTCTCGTCCACATCAGAGGAGTTGGAACTCCCCCCCCCCTTATCTACACCTGTGTACACTCCGCCATATCCATTTCCTCTTCTTCCATCGTCAGACCTCTATTTAACTTCAGGTTATGATTAGAATCTTGGGAGAGATTACGCAACCTTTAATACACTGCAGGGGGAGAAACTGCCCTTTCCGATGTTTGCAGCTTTATTTTCTGTGATAACACATTCTTGTCCTTCCTCTTAGAGGACTGGCCAGCATCCACTCCAACCTTAGCATTACATTCCACCAACTACCCCACCCCTGAAATGGGACCTGCCACAACAGACATATCCAACCCAATCAACTCTGCCAATACCACTCCAACTTCTACTTGACCCTCAAGGTCAACACCCCCTCCTGCAACACAGGTAAATTCAACTACTTTACCATCCACTCAACAGGCAAGGCTGAACCGATCTACCTGATGCTACTACACAACCACCGCTCCGCTCCGAGTATCCACAGTCCCCAACAGTTCATCTTCATGCATGATTGAATAACTTTCTGTCAATCATTAATAGCATTTCCTTATTTTGGTGCATAAGTAGCCTTGCAGGTATGCAAACCGTGTCTATTCCCCCAACAATGATAACAATACTTTAATGGTTAAGCTGACACTACATGGTCATTCGCCTCACATCTAAAACAGATGTGCAGACGCAAATTAATATGTAAATATACCATCATCCTATTAATCCTAATAAAATAAAGCACATCCAGTATATTCTTATCAGCTTTAAACTTAAACATGATCGTCATCTGCCCAGTGGGACATGTTTTATCACAGGATAATTTAAACTTATTAGGGTTAACCACAATTATTTCACCCCATTAATTTAATATATCTGGTTAGAATTCCTTTAAAGTTGACACTGGCACTTTATCAATAAATATTTTCACAAACGAATCCTTGTGATTTCTATTCACATACTGTATCAAATTAGAATTTATTTTACACTTTTATTTTGTAACATGATACACTCAAATTCACTTTCAAACTCTAGATAATAAAAATTAGGGTTGCCCAACTGATGAAATGCTGTCACCTGGTTCATTAAATCCAAATCCATTAAATGTGAAATCAGCTCGGAAGCCTTCAATGTCTTTAACTTAAGCTCTTCATATGCAGTAAAAATCGTAACATTCGGCTCAAAAGAAAAGCATACTGATTCTGCCAAAAGTAAAACGCATTCAAAAACTTTTGCTTCTCATTTGACGATAACAATCCTTGACTGATGCTTTGAAATAGGTTCACGTCAACGATAGAGCCATTGGCTAGTGTCGTACTTGACGAATACATCTGTTAACTATAAAATACTGTGGCTAAAACCACAAAAAAATTACCCTCACCTTTATCGCGATATCCTACAAGTTATTTTTCAATCACTAGCCACCGCTTACTACAGTAGAAAACTGTATACCAAAACCATTTGAAGAGAGCTGAAGTATAAAATACTTCACTTCAAATGAGCCAGATGGCGCTATCATTACCAAAACTTATAAAAGTATAATCTTATTTTTAAGAAATAAATTAATAAGAAGCCATCAAAAATTCATTGTTCTTCATTCAAGTTTTCTAAATTTCTTTGAATTTTCTTTGCTTATAATGTCAAAATAACTCAAATCTATCTATCTACTGACCTACCTCCTTCCCTCCCTCTCTCCCTCCCTCCTTCCCTTCTTCCTATCTTTCTTCTATCTCTCCCTCCTATCTTCCTTCTACCTCTCTCCTTATCCCCCCTCCTCCTACCTACCTCTCTACCTCCTTCCCTCTCTTCCTCCCTATCTCTCTCCCTACCACCTCCCTCTATAACTCTTTTTCTCCCTCCCTCCTTGCCTACTACCTACCTACCTACCTACCTACCTATATACTGACCTGCCTAATAACTTAAAACTGTTTAAAAATACTAATTTCACTTGCAATTGCAATAAAATATCTCTAGATAAAATTATGAAAAACAATTTTATAACTTATTTAAATTTACATTTTTTTTTTGTGCTGCATACGTTTTACATTTTATTTACTGTAAAATAAATCTTCTTTATTCCCCATAATAAAACTATAATCCAAAACTTTTATTTTTCTCATTCAACCATAGTAATACTAATTGTAATAATGTAAATTGTAGATAATTGTTCTTGAAACTTTTTTCATTGGCAAAAATCCAAAAGTTTTCTTCTTTTTCCTTCTTCTTTTTCTCTCTTGCTGGTTAAACAATAGCATTGAAAAGTATTAAATGCGAACAAGTAGTGATATATTAGAATGGAACTAAAACTGAGAAAACTTGAAAGTGGATAGATAGGTAGAAAAACGTAATCAATGCTGTACTTATTAAGAATATTAGAGTTTATTAAATTATCAACACAATATCTATTAAAAAAAGTATGGAATGATTAAAGCCCCCCCCCCCTTTCCATTTAACTACATTCCTCCAAGAGTCATGAATAATGAACAATCCACTCTGTTGTGACTGAATTAAATTCTTCAGGAATTTTCCCATACTTCAGTCAAAATTTTGAACATTTTTTAAAACATTAAAGCCTTATAATTCCTACAGTTCATTTGGAATTCTAATTTAAAAATCATTAAATGTTCATTTAACTAAATTCCTCCAAGAGCCATGAATAATGAACAATCCACTCTGTTGTGACTGAATTAAATTCTTCATGAAATTTCCCATACTTCAGTCAAAATTTGGAACAACATTTTTGAAAACATTAAAGCCTTAGAATTCCTATGTTCATTTGGAATTCTTATTTAAAAATCATTAAATGTTCATAATGTTGGCTTACTTTTTTTTAAAAAAAAAATGACACATCATACACTGATTTTTCGAACCTACAATGCCAGGGTTATCAGTCTAATTGCTCCATTGAGACATTACCATTTGTTGGCTTTCTTTGCCCACCTGATTTCAGAAGTGCCTAGAAACTGGTGGTATAATCCACAATTCGTCCTACTGCATATGAATTGTAACCCAAAACAGTCGTTGATTGGTTAACGGCATGCCTGACGGAATTGTAAAATTATCGAAATCAATCAAAAAAGGATTACCTCGCCTCTAGATTATCATAGGGTTGGGGCTTAGTGGGTTTAATACGTAGTTGGAATAAGAGGTTCAGGGTAATGGTAAGGTTAGGACTGTAAAAAAATTAATGCAATTATCCATTTTGATCATGTGAATCAAATGTGTATCATGCGACTAATTTTTAGGCCTATGTCTGATTTCTGACTATCATTTAATTAGTTTTATTATAACGATAGCCTTTTTTACTTTTTTTTTTTTTCATTGTTGTACTGAATTTTTTATGACTCTCATGATTTGAGGTTTGGAAATGTTTACAATATAATTATGAAGATTTACAAATTTTAGACAACAATGTCAATATGTTGTTAAAACAGTTGGTAAAAAGGCCGACTGTAAATCCAGACAGCGCAAGATCAAATCCTGAAACAGACACAATAGTGTGTTTCTGACAAAAGCCCTAGAAGAGAATTTAACATCAATTGTGACCTGCTTAGTCTTGTTCAAACTTTTTTTCAAACGATAATGAATTCAGTTTCACTTTTTATTAAGCTTACCTCAAAAATACTGGTGACATTTGTAGAGAAAAAAATTGGCGCATACATATAAATGCAAGCTATTTCCGCTAAAAGATTTCCAGCACCAAATAAAAAGGACTGAAGTCCATGAAAATAAGCATTTTTAGATTCAGCTAGATAAGCAACACTGGACATAAAACTAGCTGTCCCTATAGAAGCCAAAATTGGATGTACTTTTCGTCCACCAAGTAAATAATCACTAGATGACTTATTATCGCTACGATAGGTGCAAATGATAGCGATAATAGCAGAAATTCCTAACACTGAAGAAATAACCACATAATCCAAAACGTGCAAATCTCTGTACAGCACAAACTGAGATGTTCGTTCTGTTACGTTTTTCTATAACAAAGAAAATCAAAATGATTACATACAGTACATACATTAAGTTTAAAGTAATAGCTTTACTATTTCTAAAATAATAGTTAAAAGCAATAATTGTTTAAATATATACATTATATAAATTTGTAGTTAAATATACTGTTTATATATATAATAATAATTTATAGGGTTATTTATAGACCACCCAATCACAACTTAGAAAGAGATAGAGAAATATTATTGTTTTTGAAATGAGGTTTGATGATAAAAACAAAGGAAAACTGTAAAGAACTTCTTGATTTTGTGGACATGAACTTACCTTATATTTCTTGGACAAATAATATTAACAAGTACCATATAGACTCCTTTGGATGTAAGTTCCATAATTATGTCCTAGAAAACTGTTTGTACCAAATTATTACGGAACACACAAGGTTCAGAGGATCAAGTTCCTCACTAATGGATATTTTGTTGGTCTAATAAAGATTTCATTACAACCCAAAGATTGGAGGTGCCTTTTGGCAAAAGTGATCACTCTAAAATTGTTGTTCTTCTAGATCTTCTTGTTGATAATCTGGCTGGTATTGAGTTTGTAAACAATATTAAATTATATAAAAAAGCTGATTACTCAATNATTAATCTTATACTTGAAGAGATAAATTTAAATGAATGTTTTTGAATAATAAATACCTTGATAGGGATTATAATGGGGTTATTGAGGGGTTGGATAATATATATACTGAACTTATACCTACTGTTAAAAATTTAGGCAAAGAAAGGAAAAACAGAGCTAAATGGATTAATATAGAAATCACTCTTAAATGTAAAGAAAAAAATTACTAGGCCTATTTTAAAATCTATTGTAAAAATAAAACTGTAGAGAATTATAATAGTTATAAAAAAATACATAATGAACTAAATTTACAAATTAGAAATGCTAGAAGGAAGTATGAAATAAATGTTATTAATACTAATAAAAATAAAAATAATTTATTTAAGCTATTTAAGAAAAATAATGTAAATAATAAACAGATTAATCAAATNAACTAAATTTACAAATTAGAAATGCTAGAAGGAAGTATGAAATAAATGTTATTAATACTAATAAAAATAAAAATAATTTATTTAGGTTATTTAAGAAAAATAATGTAAATAATAAACAGATTAATCAAATTTTACATTCTCTCATTGCTTACAATAAACATATTAGTGAAGTTTTTGCTAAACACTACTCAAGATTTAATGTTTGGACCATTCATGGTCAATGGGTTGATTATGACTACTTAGATAATGAGATATGGTACACAAATGAATTTGAAGTAAAAAAATATTATTAATAAAGTTAAAGATTCATTTCTATGGGAATTGAAAAAATTCCTTACTACGTCCTTAAAAGAAGTCAAAAATAAATTCTGTAAAATGATTACTAAACTATCAAACTTCACATTTGTTAACTCTAATATACCTATAAAATGGAAAATAGGTTTAATTTTATCCTAGTTTCCAAAAAAGGAGAGAAAAAAAAACAATAATTATAGACCTATAAGTTTATTATCTAACTTTGCAAAAATCACTAAAAAAATGTTTTAAACAGAATTAATTTACATATTATCACAACAGAACTACTCCCTGATAATATCCATGGATTTGTGAAGTTTAAGTCTACTATTATAACATACCTTAGCAAAATATAATTTTATATTTTAGAAAATATGAATAATAAGAAACCAACTGATGTCATTTATGTGGATCTTTCAGCTGCTTATGACACAGTTAATCATGACTTA
>PXIH01S0071019.1:3823-15864 GCA_003024985.2 Euperipatoides rowelli
CGGTGATCCTCAATAAGTTTACCACTGTGCCATGAGGATCACTGGTGATCCTTAGTAAGAGTTTACCACTGTACCATGAGGATCACCGGTGATCCGCAACAGCTATTTGCATGATCTCTATTGGCTTGGCTTGTACATAATAGTTAAAGTTATATAGTATGGAACACTAGAAATTCTCAGGCATCTTTAGATTTTCATCTGATTTGTGCTGCCATCTGAAGGTGATTTTTTTTGGATTAATTATTTCTAACAATTGCTTTGCTGGTACCAGCATAGCGGTGTGGCATCTAATAGATGAAATTGATGTGTTTAATAATATTTTGGCATATTGGCAAATATTATTATAAATTATGTTGTACATTACACTTAGTTTCTCAGAATTTCTTGTAATACTTTATAGCATATAAATATTACCTGTAGAGATGCCATTAGTATCACAGGTGATCTCACATTTTGAAGCGTAATATACAGTATTCTTTTTTTTTTGGTATCTGTATATATATTTCACCATTTTTATATTAATAAAAGTTAGTTGTTCTCAAATTTTTATTGTGGCCCCGGGGTATTCACTTTTTTTTAACATTGTGGCAGCCAATGGGTGATATGAAATCATGTTTTGTAAAATAAAATATATATATTTTTTATTTACTGGCATAGCATATAATTTTTGTCCAATTAGAAAGATTTTCAGAAATATAAATATTCATTCATGAAATGATTCAAATATTTTGAAATCTTGCAGATTGGATGTCAAAGTGGCCAAACATGAGCTGTGTCACAGAGTGGATGGTCACCTAGACTAAGGGCAAGACTTGTTTTGTTTTTAACTTTGACAACTATGACTCCTCCCCTTCCCACTTATGCCTACTACTTCATCGAATGCTGTTAACGCCCGCTCCGACATGATAGCTACCTGTCCGGGAAAACAAAAACACAAACAGAGAATGGATCAGCTCATATGGACATGAGATGGAATGTGCCCTTAACATCAGTCACCCTTTCTGGTAATATTCATTTTCCGTTCTTTGAAAAGTAGAGAATAAAATTAATTTTAACTATAAATTGGACTTTGACCCTGACATCAAATCAATTTCTAATCAATCGACTGGAGAAATATTTTTATGTATGGTATTTTAATAAAAATAAGGGCAGCGTTGATTATGATGGCACAACGAAATCTATTATCATTCAGTGTTATAAAATTCATAATCCTTAAAATGGCAACGGTCAGTCACCTTAATTAGGCCTATAGAAAAACACATGTACAAGATTTTCACACGCTGTGATTTCACCTTAGATTTAGATATTATTATTATTAGCGTTTATTATTAAAAAAAATAGAAATAAAATTAAAATAAACTAGGCGCTTATCAGTTTGATTTCATGTGTTTAGATAAAATGATTATCATTTATTATTAAACAATAAGATAAGATAACTTACTGTAATACAGATTGAGATAATAAAAACCGCATACGCTATATTTTTTTCTTTTGAATAATTTGAAACATACATTCTCTCATTAAGAGATTTATATTTTTTAATCGTTTCTAAAATTATTTTAGGAATAAGGGGAATGAGGGATGGGGAGAAGTGGTCTCAGGGGGTGGGGATCTGGGGGATATCTAGGACCCGTTGTATTTCAATTCACAAAAGACATTTCAGCTAGTAATTTATAAATTGCCCAAAGGGCAACCTGTATGAAAAAAATTGTGGCCCCAAAATTAGGGATGTCAGCCCCAAATTTAGTCATTTACGCAAAAAACAAAATTAGTGATTAAAAATAAGTTTTGAATAGTTTTATATAAACTCGTTTAAAAGCCCGTCAAAAATTACGGATTTCTTCCTTCTTAGCTTGCTATAAAAGCGACAAAGCCAGCCAAAAATGATGGATACAGTGACCTCTATGGACAGAAAATTGAGCAAAAACATTTTTAACCATAGATGTCGCTATATGCAGCGTGACAGAATCATGACCAAAATAACCTTTTATTATATTAGCTACTGTATATTCAGTAAATTAAAGTATGGAAATCTGTGGTGTAATTCTAGATAATATATTAGGTAGCCCTACCGGCTTGAATTAGCTAAAGGATAGTTGCCCAGGCTCACAGGCTGTCAGGCAGACTAATTTTAGAACATTCTATATAAACACACACACATGCACTTTGCTGAAATTAATTTGGTGGCAAAAGTGTTAGGATGTTAATTTTTGTGTTGGTGAGGGGGGGGGGGAGGACATTATTTTTTTTTTTTTAATATTTATATTAAAAAAATATATAGATCCTATTTTCATTGAGCTGAATCCCGTACTCTATTATTGATTGCACCGAAGCTTTCAGAACTATTAGTTAAGTCAATCATAAAATGTACAGAAATTCCATTTTATTTGCTGTACAGAATTTCTTAAATTCTTACTTAATGTCAAAAATCAATAAATCTATATAAATGTTTTAAATTGAATACTGTATTGTAAAGCCCATTCCATAAAATCGAAGTATTAAAGTTATCTCATTTTTAAAATATTTGTCAAAAGGATTTATTACGTAGGCTAGGCTGATTCCTTTAAAAATAAATTTAAGCAGAGCTAGAATCTGATTTTTTTTTTTTTCAGAAACAAATAATATTAAATTTGGATGGGATAAATGACTTCAAAGTTAAAGGATTTTCTTTCTTCTTTTGTTTTGGGAAACAAAACAGTATTAGAAAACTGAGTTGATTTTTTTTTTTTGTTTGTTTTTTGTAATTTTTGCTTGGTAATATTTTTTGGTTTTAGTCTCTATCCCCCAATTCCCACCCTTCCTTCATGATACATATAAATACATTTCATTCATAAAAAGTTTAAAAAATTTTGGTCATTTTTAAAAAAAATTAAGACTAATGGATGCTGTTAAGTTTGAGTAAACCGGAAAACAGAGGGGGGGGGGGAGCCTATTCAAGGCCAGTCTATTTGCAAGATTATTTTCCGGAGCATAATTTTAGCCCCATCGTCTATTCAAGCATTAAGGTTATATCATGCTACTATTAGCCCACCCCCCTCCCACTTTATATACCATTAAAGTGCTGTTAGCATCCCAGTATTTAATTCTCAATATATTTTTTTCAGAAACAAGTCAGGACTGCCATTTTTTAAAAAAAAAAAAAAATTTAGAGAGAACCATTATTATCTCTCAGGGGCATCACTAAGGGTAGGGGGGGTAGGGGAGAACTTCTCCCTTCCAACTTTTGCTGAAAGTCTAAAAGTTGGGAAATTTTGTGTTGAGAGTTGTAAAAAATCCAGTTAAAGGAGAAGAAACTGTTTAATATTTGTGAGGTGGGAATTTGAGGAGTCATATTCATTATCTAGCCTTGCCCTGTTACCTCCCCAACCACTCCTGAAACATACTGTGCGCACTTTGAACTGCTAATTTTTGCTATAATAGATTTAACAGACTTATTTTTAAGGAGACTAATCCGACATTTGTTTTTTTTTTTGTGCATAAAATTAGTTTACTAGGGACTAACACATCAGCCAAATATCATTTAAAACGGTAGAGTGCCCTTCTTTTTCACAAGGATGACAAAAATTTTTTTAGTATAAATGAAAACTCATGTTTATAAAAGAAAAAAAAGTTAAAAAGTAGTTTTCCAATATAAAAACTTTTTATCTCCATAATTTTTTTTTTAAAAAAAAAAACAAATTGTATCAGATTCAGAGCAGATGGTAAAAAAAAAAAAGATATGGCAGATTGTTCTGCTTCTCAGTTTTAAATATTATGCCTTGCTTTTATTTTACACCCCCAATTTGATACAATTTGTGTTGGAAAATTAAATTCATTTCCTATTTTTACATGCAGATAAAAAAATTGTAATAGGCCTATTGGAAAACTTTAAAAAAAAAAAAAAAAAAAATCATTTTTCACTTTAAGGGGACATGCCATCAATTAATACAATTTATTTTTTATGTAAATAGAAATCTAAGTTTGGAATATGTGGGATTATGCATTAAACCATGATTATTCATGTGAAAAAATTAATTTTATGTATATGCTAAAGAGCAGCCATCTTGAATTTTTATAGCATTTACTAGAATCTAAATGAAAAAGAGTGAAAAGAGATACAAACCTAATACAAATGAATTTTTAACATTGAAACAAAAATAAATGTTATGTCATGGAGCGGTGTTCATGAGGTAGCGAGCATGGACAACAAACTCCTTGACATATATATACTCCTGAGAATTGGTTAGATTCCCAAGGGGCAGTACCTCTGTTTTTTCCTATGGCCAATGTAGGCCTATAGATGTGGATTATTCTATATACATAATGACTGGTTAAAGTCGTTTCTGGGGAAAATCTGCAAAGTTATGCCCGAGATGGATGATTGCAGGTGGGAAATGTCATCCTTCATGGGATGGATGAATTTATGGATGGTTGACCATCCATATACATAATGACTGGTTAAAGTCGTTTCTGGGNAAAATCTGCAAAGTTATGCCCGAGATGGATGATTGCAGGTGGGAAATGTCATCCTTCATGGGATGGATGAATTTATGGATGGTTGACCAAAGTTTAGATATTAATAGGGTACTTATCGATTAAATGGGCAAAAAGGTAGAGAAGGGAAGGAGAGAAAGAAGAAAAAATGAGAAAGAAGAGGGAATGGGGCAAAAAGAAAAAAGAGGGGGAAAGAAAAAATAGAGGAAAAAAAGAGAAAATTTTTTATACAATGGACGGTTGTTGGATCAGAGTTGTATGAGTAAGTGCAAGCTATTGTAAACCTTGGCCATCACATACACGTAGATGTCACATTTGAATTAGAGTTGGACATAAAATATTCACTTAAAATATGAATTAGGAATGGAGCATATTAATTCACTTAATTAGACTAGAATTCAGGATTGTTTTATATGCTAGGCTGTCAATCAGCTCTATTAAATAATGACAAGTGCAGAAGATGATTTTTCTAAGGGGGGGGGGGCAGATGGCATGACATTGGCAATCCTCATAAATGTTTTTCTTCCTAGAAATGAAGAATTACTAATTGATTCGTTTAATTTAAATTATGATTCATTCCTAACAAAAAAATTCTATAAATACTGTAGTCATTTTTTCTAGGCTAATTATAACAATATGCCACCATTTATTATTTTTATAAAATAACACATAATAAGAGCTTTTAAAATTATTTATTTTAAAACAGATATTTTTGTTTCATAATAACATTTTGAAAAGCCATCATTTGAAACAATGTAAAAGTTGTGTTCCTGAACTTGCTTTTAAATCAGCCTAATCGTTTTAAATTTAAAATGATTAAAAACTTAAATTAGGTCCACTTTTTTTTTCATCTATTAAAACGAGAATATTATCCGGTTTGGGATTCAGCAAAAGCAATGAATTTACTATTTTCTATACATATCGATTTATGATTTGCATGAATCTTGCAATTTAAAAGCTAAAAAAAAGACAAAACACAGAAATAGACTAAATATTTTTTTTTTGTAATTAGTATTTTTTCCTAAAAATAAATTGTGGGAGGAGAAGGCTCCAATCAAATAAACATAGTCTATGATAAATGTTTAAAATAATGAGTAATAAAAAATAAAAATAATAATAATAACGGTAATAGCTTCAAAAACAACAATTATTGAAATTAAAAAATATGTTAGGAGTAAGTCGATGTTACAGTGTAGACAATGAAATAGACTTCTTTTTTATTTTTGTTGAGGGGGGGGGGGAGAGAGACCGAACAATGCCTGGGTCCCGTCCCGGGAAATGCTGGCCACTTCAGCTAGTACTGTATTAATGTACTGTACATATGTAACGGGATCAGGTAAGCACTGAAGAAGCTTAGGTTTGGAGCAAAAATATTTTGAAGAGATTCATTAAATCAGGCGTTCCCAACCTTTTTGTACCTTAGAGCACATTCTAAAATACCGGTAGGTCTATGGGAACCATCAATATTTTCCGTAACGATGAACATATATGTGCAGATGTCAAATACACGGTAGAATGTGGATTATATTGCCTGTATTTAGACAATTCTCTAACTATCACCATCACTACTCAATTCAGCTGTCTGTGTGCATTGCACTCAATTTCGTCCACGTTAATTTGATACAAAACGTGGAATTAAAGAGGTCGATTTACGAGAAAACAACTGCCTAATATTGGTTGCCTAACCACTCAAAAATCAATGGGATCCAAGTGGTGCCAAGTTAGCGTGGACAAGCTTTCATTTTGTGGTTGAACAGCGGCGGGCACACACAAATTGGTCGATGGCGCCATGGTTCCTTAGTAAGGTACAGCGTTGGGAACCTCTGCATTAAATCATTCATAATTGATTTACTAAATTTAAATTCTAATATTGATTTGGCTATACCATAGGCTACTACAAACATCTTTTGGAAAACACTAATTATTTTCTTTTCTTTATCAGGATTAGGATTATCATTTGTTTGTGATATTCATCCACAGATTTATTCTAGATCCCATTTTGGATTTAGAACATAACAACAGACAATAAGTAAATAGAAATAACAATAATTACAAGGATTAGCCTATCATTAACTATAATTCACAAGAATGACTTCATCAATAAATTATTAGTCTGGATCGTTCCCAGACTCAATAGAAATCTATAATATTGATGTCTGAAAACATGTATGGGGTATAAAATTCTGATTTATTTTGAGATCTTAATCTCATTCCATATTTTAACTGCTATAGGCTACCAGAGAAACATCTAAATATGAAAAATGTGAGTGATGAAAGCTAAATAATACTGGAGCTCAAGCCATCATATAGTCCATGTGAGGTGGTAGTCCATAGAAAGTTTTATTTATGTTAGTTATCATGAATGGTTTATCCTATGTTAATAAAGTGAGCATTAAGTAGTTCACCAGAAATGGGTAATTTACCAGTTTGTTTTCATCCCCCCCCCCCCATTTTTCTTCTTCATGACAGTTCATTTACTATGTTCCAAAACTTTTTTGAGTCCCCAAGTGAATGTTTTGGGTCCCCATGTGAATTTCTTATCAAAACATTTAGTTTGTTTTTCAAGGCTTTAAACCTTGACCATAAATCAATATCCCCGTAATGCAATGCTTGCTTTTATTAATTCAATGATCTCTTTGTCCACCCAATGAACCTTCTTATTTAATCTATTTCTACTGAACTTTATTATTGGAGCATTTTTGTCCAGCCTCATGTATATAATTATAGAACATTATTCTAAATCATCATAGAGCATAATCTTATTCAGAATCAGAATCAAATACACTACAGGAGCCATTAAGCGACCTATACCAAAGTACAGTGGCAGTAGGCAATCCATTGTGACTTCAGGTTTAGGGCCTTGCACAATGTCCGACATAACTGCCGAGACACCCCATAGATCATTCTGTGTGGTGCTCCATGCAGAGGTGATCTACTTTTTTTTTACATTTAAGTCCATTATGCTGTCTTCATCAGATTCATCCACACTCTCATATTTTTGCTTGCTAGTTTCTAGTATTCTATATTTTCTTATTCTTCTACTTCTTGTTCTTCATTCTGTTTGCTGCTGCTTCTAGTTCTTGATTCTGTTCTGCTGCTAATTGTTTTCTGCTTCTTGTTCTGTTTCTTCTTGTTCTACTTTGTTCTGCTTCTTGTTTGTCTGCTTATTGTTCTTTGTTCATCAGCTTCTTGTTCTGCTTCTTCTGCCTCAGCTTCTTTTGCTACTTATTGTTATCAGTTTCTTGTTTTGCTGCTTCTTGTTCTACTTTGTTCTTGTCTCTTGTTATGCTTCTTGTTTTTCTGCTCATTGTTCTTTGTTCTTCAGCTTCTTGTTATTCTGCTTAGAACTGGTTCTTCTGCTTCTTGTACCTCAGTTTCTTGTTCCTCAGCTTCTTTTGCTACTTATTGTTCTCAGCTTCTTGTTCTACTTTGTTCTTGTCTCTTGTTCTACTTTGTTCTGTCTTGTTCTGTTTCTTGTTCTGCTTTGTTCTGTCTTGTTCTGTTTCTTCTTCTGTCTTGTTGTTTCTTCTTCAATTTCTTGTTCTTTGTTCTTCTGCTTCTTATTCTTCTGCTTCTTGTTCTTCTGCTGCTTCTTGTTCTGCTGCTTCTTGTTCTACTTTGTTCTTGTCTCTTGATATGCTTCTTGTTTTTCTGCTTATTGTTCTTCAGCTTCTTGTTCTGCTTGTGGTTCTTCTGCTTCTGGTTCTTCTGCTTCTTGTACCTCAGTTTCTTGTTCCTTAGCTTCTTTTGCTACTTATTGTTCTCAGCTTCTTGTTCTACTTTGTTCTTGTCTCTTGTTCTACTTTGTTCTGTTTTGTTCATCTGTCTTGTTCTGTTTCTTCAACTTATTGTTCTTTGTTCTTCTGCTTCTTGTTCTGCTACTTCTTATTCTTCTGCTTCTTGTTCTTCTGCTTCTTGTTCTTTTTCTGCACCTTGTTCTGCTTCTTGTGCTTCTGCATCTTGTTCTTTTCTTATTCTTCGGCTTCTTGTACATCATCTTCTTATTTCTTGTTGTTCTGCTCCTTGTTCTGTTGCTTCTTGTTCTATTGCTTCTTGTTCTTCAGCTTCTTGTTCTTCTGCTTTGTTATTTAGCTTTTTGTTATTTAGCTTTTTGTTATTCAGCTTCTTGTTGTTCTGCTTCTTGTTTTTCTGCTTCTTGTTCTTTGCTCTGCTATTGCTCTTGTTTCTTGCTCATTCTTCAGCATCTGCTGCTTCTTGTTTTTCATATTTTTGTTATACTGCTTCCTGTTCTTCTGTTTCTAGTTCTTCAGCTTCTTGTTCTTCAGCTACTTGTTATTCTATACTTGTTCTTCAGCTTTTTGTTCTTCAGCTTATTGTTCTTTTGTTTCTTGTTCTTTTGTTTCTTGTTCTTCAGTATCCTGTTCTCCTGCTTCCTGTGCTCCTGCTTCTAATTCTTCAGCTTTTTGCTCTTCAGCTTCACTCTCTTCAGCTTCTTGTTCTTCAGCTTCCCTCTCTTCAGCTTCTTGTTCTTCCACTTCTTGTCCATCTGTTTCTTGTTCTTCCATTTCTTGATCTTCCACTTCTCGTTCTTTGGCTTCTTGTTCTTCAGCTTCTTGTTCTGCTTCTTGTTGTTCTGCTCTTGCTCTTCAACTTTTTGCTCTTCAACTTCTTGATCTTCAGCTTCTTGTTCTTCTGCTTCTTGTTCCTCTGCTGTTTACCACACGCCAACTTCACCAACAACAAAATTGAATGTTGAGACCAATGTGGAGGTATGGTTTCCATGGATTTTAGAGAGAATAACCGTACAGACTTCCTCAAATTTCTATCTGAGGGATAGAATATCAAGTGCATCAGGGTTTTTGATAGTGACCTAGGCCTTCACCATAACCTTAGAGCACTGAAAATTATTTTTCCTTCCTCACCCCATCATAGAGCATAATGTTATTTATTTATTTATAGTAGCCTACAGTAGCTAATGTTTAGGTCAATTTTGACCTATTACACGAGGCTCAAAAATATATTTAAATGTAAATACAAAATTCAAGCAAAACTAAAACAAAAAAAAATCTATACAAAAAGTAAATTTACAAATTCATCATTATTATACAAAAACTTATCGAATTTAGATTTGAAAAGACCAAAAGAATTTGCTGTTACAATATCAGTTTGAAGAGCATTCCACCAATGGAAAGAGAAAACAGAAAAATTTATTTTTCTGGTTCTTCTAAATAATATCTTTAACTTATATAGATGCCCTCTTAGGCTACATTTATTCTTTCAGATAAAGTAAATAAACATTCACTATATTGTATTTTTATATAAAGATGAGATCTCCTCTCAAAAAACATTGTGAGGACATCATAATATTGCCAAGTAGAGACAATCTTTTTTTATAAAGCAAATAAAAGAAACCATATATCATTTTATTAAGATGTCGAAATTGCTTTTCCAGTCTTCTCAAATCACTTTTTAACAAAATAAAAATGGCAGTGCTACAATATTCGTAAATTGGCTATATGAAATAAATTTTTAAAAAAACTTAGTCTAACTTTTATATAACTTACTTTAATCTATTTTTCATAACTGCAAACTTTTAATTTATTTTCTTTATTATCTCATTTATATGATGAGAAAAAGTGAGACCACAATCCTAATACACTCCCAAATCTTTCTGATAATGATTGTTAGAAATTTCTACATTATCAATACGATAAGAATTCTTAATTATTTCAGTGTCAAATCTAATGTGTGAGGTTTTTATTAGAATTTATTTTCAATAGGTTATACTATGAACCATTTAAGTGCATTATTTCTAGACTACCCTTCTGTAGAATCTCTTCATCTATTTGATCTCCAATCTCTCTCAGAATCTTTACATCATCTGGGTAAAGGAGTATGTGTGATGAAATATGTCTCAAAATCAGCCATATAGATGTTGAATAAAGTAGCTGATAGTTAGTAGGCCTATAGTCCCTTGTGGAAGTCCACAATTTATACTTTTAGTAAGTGACAAAACATCATTTACAATTACTTGAATGCATCTATTTTCTAGATAGTCCACTATCCGGTTTATTAGACAATATTATGAAAACCATAATTAATCAATTTATGGATTAATATGTTAGTTGTATGAAATAGAATCAAAAACAGAATGAAGATCAAAATAGATTATATCAGTAGCCTACTATGTCATGGTTTAAAGCCAAGTCTTTCAAGAAGGTGTTTTAATCAAATTTTCTCCAATTTCTAGTGATGAAATTATTTCTAATTTGGATATTTTTCAGTGATACACCAAGGAAAAAAAATAATATTCAAATGAAAGTTTTAAATATTGTATTACATGTTTGGTCCATAATAATGAACTTTTAAGATAATTTACTGTAATAGGCTCTCCATATTGGCCATAGAACTTGAGACATGGCTTGATGAAATAAGTAATAACTCTTAAAATTGATAACTATAATGTAATAAGATAGGACAGAGACTCAAACAATGAGGAGGAATATTAGTAAAGGGATCCCATTCATCCCGTTTTGCCTGGGACAGTCACGTTTTTAAAGATACAGTCCCGGTGTCCCCAGAGAATGCTTTGGGACTTCATAATGTCCCGTATTTCAAAGAATAGCTTATTTTCGCTATTTGAAGTAGGCTACAATTTTACTTTTTAAAATTAATTTAGCCATTAAACAACAACAAAAAAATTATAAGTATAAATTTAAAACCACACATGCACATAATTGGAAAAACAATACAATTTTCCGTAGGAATTGTTATATTTTCATACTGACAGTGAAATGTTAGCATTAAGCATGCACATGATTAGTTGAGGCGTCCAGTCATTGCGTTCAATTAACCGTAAAAGTACAATCACTTCAACAAAAATTTGTAGATGTTCGTAAAATTAACAACTCTTGAGAAATTCAAACTTTTTTTATATTAAAATATTAATAATTACTGGGTGTATCTTTTCTCAAATTAATTTTATTTTTAAAAATCATAACATCATTAGACGCCTCACTCCTCAGTGTCACGTCTATAAGCTAATAGTAAAAACAAGCCATCACCTTTTTTTTTTATCATCTGTCTCTTCTAACAAAACGATAGTCATTCATTTTAAGTTCGCTGTTGTTTGTTAACTTAGTGAGCCAGGATTCAGTTATCAGGATTATGACTGAATTGGTGTGAATATTTATCGAGTAAATTCAGCTAATTTTGTTTTTCATGGAGTTTACATTGGTTAAAACGAGAAGATGAGAAGAGACATTTATTTGTTTATCTGCTATTGACTTGTTCATTAGCCTATTAGAACTGGAGGGAAATGCAGTTCTAATAATTATTATTAATAAATATTTTCGGTGAGTTTACTTAGCCTACTTATATTTAAAATATTTGCAAATTTATATTCTCAAGATCACGACAACTGAGGAGTGCCCAGATTTACAGGCAACAATTACTTTATGTATAGTGTATTTTTCACTAGCAAACTGCACTGACAACTATAATGAGCTTAAGCATCGTCGTCAATGGCAAGTATTATTTTAAAATAATTAGAAGCAAAACTCCAAAGAGACGATGTACATATTCTAGGCCATAATTTATTTTTATTA